>JAOANK020188674.1:0-16578 GCA_026257165.2 Telfairia occidentalis
TTCAACTGTTTTCATCAACATGCTGACTTTTCTTTCCAATTCAGCCATTCTTTCTTCACCAGGAACTGCATCAGCCATCATGATGTTCATAATATGATGATCGGGTGTGTTCTTTGATTGGTCAGAGGATGAAGTGAACTTCAAAAGATTTTCCTTCATAGCAGCTTCACCTTCAAGTTTGTCTGCCAATCACGTCCATATCTGGCTTGCGAGGATAGAAACTTCTTTTTCTAGTTGTTAGGTCCCTTTGTTAAAACGACTACGGGTAACTGGCCCTGTGAAAGAATCGTCTAATGTAGTCTTCTTAGATGTCATTGATTCTTTGGACAAAGTTTTAATTCTAGAAGAGAGAAGGAGATGAAAGGTAGAGAGGTCCCACTGGGCGTACCAAACTGTTCACACGAAATTTCTCGAGAAATATAATACGTGTAATGAACTCGATTTTTGTATTAATGTGATATAGTGGTAGTACAATCTCTAATATATGGTCATTTGGTTCTTTCTCTCTAATATGCATGTGGCTTTGCAACGCTTGACCGCAAGGTTGAAGTTCTTCGGCTTCTTAAGCTTGTTGAAGTTCTTCGTCATGAGCTTGTTGAAGTTCTTCGATTTCTTGAGCTTGTTGAAGTTCTTCAGCTTCTTAAGCTTGTTGAAGTTTTTCGGCTTGAGCTTGTTGAAGTTCTTCAGCTTGAGTTTGTTTCTCGAAAAATATGTTGGAAACTTGAAGTTTTGTACGATTTGTTCTTCAAAGTCTTCAAGGATTCCGATCTTCAGTCTTCTAAGCTTGAGTTTCCAGGATCTTCAATCTTCAAAGTCTTGAGAGCTTTTGGCTTCTGGGCCTGTTGGACCAATTCTTGGGTTTGGACCTGTCAGACCAAGTTTTGGGTTCGTTTAAGCTTGTTGGACCAAGTTTTAGGTTTGGGCCTGTTGGACCAAGTTTTAGGTTTGGGCCTGTTGGACCAAGTTTTGGGTTTAGGCCTGTTAAACCACGTCTTGTGTTTGGGCTCATTTGGGTTTTCGGCCCAATTTTTTTATAATGGACTAAAGCTAGATTTAGGCTTTTGGACCAACTCTTAGTTTGCATTTACCGAGCCTAGCTCACTTTATTAACTAGGCCTTTCGGTCCAGCATCTTTGACCGGGCATCGTGATTTAATTTGAACAGGCCAATTTTGCTGGACCAACACGTGGCATCTTTGGATTTGCCAAAATTTCTATTTCAACAGCTTTATTTTATTAAAATTAGTAAGTTTACTAAAACTTTTACATTGCTTTTTGTTAAAATTAATGTGTGAATTAGAGAAAATTGAATAGAGAGTTAAAATTGCAACACTTATCTAAGTCTAGGGACCAATTTGATGAAATTAAAAACTTAAGGTTAAAATTGATACAACTTGAACAAGTTTAAGGGTTATGTTTTTCCTAAAAAATTAAAAAAAAAAAACCCATCCTTATGTAGACTTTTTCTTTCCTATGGATAAACACTTCAAAAGCACTTTTAAGAATAAAACCAAATACAAAAGTGATATGTTGTTAAGAACTTTTTACTAAAGTGCTTATCATTAAATTATTTTTTGTTTTTGTTGAAAATATTTAAGTCGAGTTTGAGATAACTTTTGAAAGGAATAATGAACTTTTTCAAAAATTTCATATTGTTTGGTTAAATAAGAAAACATGATTTTAAAAATTTTAAAAACATTAAAAAAAAAAAACTTATAGTGCTTTTAAAAGAAACTTAATCCATGCTTTTCCTAAAAGTACTTATAGAAGAATTGCATTACCTAAAAACACTTTCTTCAAAAGTTATCTCAAATTCACCCTTCTAGAAGTATACTCAGTACACCCATGATTAAAGTTTTAAAGTTTTTTTTTTAGGATTTTCAAAGTTACTATCAACTAAATAACTACACACAATGAAAATTTGCAAAAAGTATTTTTAATTGATTAAAAATAGTACTTTTCACCATCTCAGAAGTAATACCCAAACTCATCTTAATTCTCTGTCCATGTCATGAAATTTACTTTTCCAAAATCTAAGATCTTTTATTCTTCAAATAAAAAGGTTTGCAAGCTTGATTTTTTTTTTTTTTCAGTTCAAACATCGGCCTTCAAGATATAATTTGTAGTGGGGATTAGAACCTCTCCAACATCTGAGAAGATATATAATGTCTTAATTAATTGATTCATGTCGACAAATTTTTCTCACAAGTCATCACTTGAAGCTACGAGAAGAATATGGCCATTTTCCTTCTAATGCTTGTAGATAGCCTTAAAGATGTAATGCTTTTATCTCTTTTCATAGTGACGAGTTAATTTCCCAATCTATAAAACTGTAATTGAGATTGATGATGTGGCCTATAGTGTATTTCTAGGATCCAATAATATTAATAAAAAACATTATATATATATATATATATATATAAGGCAATTCTTCTTGTGTTATTTGCTTCGATTATATCACCTCTAATTGAAGATTGATTTTTTTTTTTTTTAATTTTATGGATGTGCTTGAGCAAATTCTTTTTCCTATATATATGTATATGAAAAAAAATCATGGATAAATATACATATATATATATATATATATATATATATATATATTTTATTTATTTATTTAGTGTTAATCAGGTGGATGCGTTATCAAATTATAATGGTAAGTGAGGTTGAAATGAATTTTTGAACATGAAACTATTTTTTAAGTATATTTAAAATTTTCAAAATTACTTTTAATTATGGAACCCAACACAATAATGTTTTTTTAAAGTGCTTTAAATTAACTAAAAATATTTTTCATCCTTCTAAAAAGTTAATCAAATCTCACCCTAAATTCTTTACGAATGGTCAAGTAAATGCATTTTATTAAGTAGCTAAGAAAACATTTATTTCTTTAGTTGATTTAATTCGTGAATTTAAACATAATAGTGGTTTCCGGTTGAAACCTACAAGAGATGAAGATAGTTTTGGTGTGGAGTTTTGTCAACTACGCTTCTACGCTCAAGTTAGTGATATGTTTCTAAGAATTGCGTCAATTCATAAGAGTATTTTGGCGTACCTGTGTCGTTACTGCATTTAGTTGATATTTATAGGAAGCGTGGAAGTGGTGGCACCTCGTCTGACGTGGATTATGACAGATGATGGAGATCATTGACAAAGTAACCGATTTGGTGGACCTCGACTAGTGGGATTGATGGGTGTGACTTATCTTTCTCGTGATTCTTTGGCCAGTGCTGAGGTGAGCTCAATGATCGACCCTGCCTTTAGTTGTGAGCACTTTTGACGTGTAGAATGTTGGCACTACAAGAAAATATATATACCCAGTGATGCAAATTTTTTCGACGTAAGAAAAAAAGTCGGTAGAAAAACTTTCTCCAAACATTTTCTAAACACGTCGAGGTATGTCTAGTTTTCTCGGACGTTTAATGTATACGTTGGAAAAAATTATCATATGGGCGACGCTTCCATAAAACAATGGATGATATCTTAGTTCTTCTAACTTTTTTTTTTGAAATGTTGAGTAAAGTTGTACTTTCATCCGACGTTTATTAGAAATGTCGGGTTAAGTTGTAGTTTGACCCGACGTTTATAAGAAGAAAAATTGTAATGGTTAGCAAAAACCATAAAAGTATTTGCAAATCTAGCAAGGTTTTTCAATTTGCAAATTTGGCAAAATTTTTAAATCCAATTTCCATATTTTTTATTATTCCAATTTTACCTCTAGATGTGTATCAGCAAGTATATTTGATATACTATATATTTGGTATATCATTCAATTGATATAATTTATATTTAGGATTGATGTACTTTATATTTGATATATCAATTACTGATATATCAAATATAAAGTATATCATGTTTTTAATTGTATTATGATGGATGTTGTTTGTTCGATTATAGTGAATATTATTATTATTATTATTATTTGTATCCTTTTGATGTGAAGTTGTTATCATTCAAATAGTTCCATTTCGATGATTTTATTTAGCCTTATCATTGTATATTTTAATCAGACTAATATACCAAATATAAAGTATATCCATTAATTTGTTCTATTTTTGAAAATTTGATATTATTTTAATAATATATCAGTTACATTTAATTTGGTATATCAACTAACATATCTACTTCATATTATTGGCTAATAAACTAGATTTAGAGAGAAAAAAAGTATATCAATAATATTGTTAATATAGCAAATATGAGTATATCATTATATAGTTAAAGTATAACATTTGTATTTCAATTGTATGTCAGTACTAATTCAAAATGTATTATAAGTACATCATTCGTGTATCAATAATATATCATAATTTGTCCAAAATACAATACAAATATTACCTTAGTGTGTATCAACAGTTTATCAGCACTTATTCAAAATTCATTTCAATATAACATTGGTGTATCTATGATAGATTAGTAGTCATTAAAAATTCATTTCAAATGTATTGTTAGTGTATCAGTAGCATATAAACATTCATTTTAAATCCACTTCAAGTATAATATTGATGTATCAATACTAATTCAAAATGTAACTAAAGTATATTAGTAATGTATCAGTAATATATCAACACTCATTTAATATCCAATTTAAATTCATTATTAGTGTATTAGTAGTTTATCAACACCCATTTGAAATTTATTTAAAGTATAACATTAGTGTATAGAGTATGACTTATTAAAAAATAATTTCAAGTATATCATTAGTGTATCAAAAGTATAACAACATTCATTCTAAATAAAATTTCAAGGATAATATTGTTGTATTAGTAATATATAACATTAATTAAAAATTGATTTTAAGTATAACATTGATGTATCATTAGTATATCAATACTTCTAAAAGATACATTTTTTCAAGTATATTATCAGTACTTGTTCAAAATTCAATTTCGAGTGTGACATTGGTGTATCATAGTTTATCAACATTCATTTAAAATGATTAATCATCATGATGAATTGAACCATCACAAGTTAATGATAAATAATACTCTGAAACAAATGAATATGAATTCAAATTAAGTTCACGAATAATAATAAATGCATGAACACTTGTTTATTGATAAATTTTATGCATAAATTATATAACTGTTATACTTTATATTTGATATAGTAGTAAAATGAGACACTAAATATAAAGTATATATCAGTTGATTGATATACCAAATATAAAATATATCAGTTGACTAATATACCAAAATTAAGTATATCAGATATACTATTGATATACATATTGATATATTAATGAGGATAAAATTGAAAAAATAAAAAATGAAAATGAGATTATATAATTTTTTGCTATATTTACAATTTTATTTTAAAAATATTGCTATTCATGCAACTAGCTCTTATAAGAAACGTTGGTCAAACTACAACTAAAAAATGTCTTGCAAAGTGGAAGTGGTAGCCAGTGAAAGAGCATCTGGCCATACTTTCCCCGAAAGTTTTAGGGAAACGTCGATAGAAGAGGTTAGGTAGAACTGTGCACTCGCGAATTTAGTAGTTCTGCCACGTCGGTAGGAATGAACTCTAAAAAAACGATTTTCTTCCCCTTTCTTCTTCCTCATTTCGATTTCACTATCCTCTCTCTTGCTCGCTCTCTACAAATTGCCTCCACCGTCGCTGCTTGCTCAGCTGCTCCTCCATCGCCAGTCGTCACTAGTTCGTCTCCCACCGCTCTCTTGCTCTCTCTGTTTTATAAGCTAGGGTTTAATTTAATTTAATTTATTTTATTTTATTTTATGAAATCTGAACTTGGAATCTGAAATATTATTCTTCATATGGTAAGTCTGGAGTATGTGGGTGTGAATTCTGAATTATTCTTGCTGTGCATGTGGGTGTATTTCAATTTGAAAACGAATTTGAGTTGAATTTGTATTAGGAATTTTAATATGGGAATTGCGTATTTCAATTTAAAATTCTGATTTTCTTTTTGTTTTGGTGAATTTGTGAATTCTGTGTTTCAATTGAGTTTTTGTTTGGATTGGAGAATGTACTTAGAGAGTTTAAACTCAAAAGTTGGGGGAATTGGGGGTGTTGAGATATTGTTTTGACTTTGAGAGGGTGTTTAAACTGAAATTCTGTGTTACGCTTAGGCTTAGGATTTTATGTATTCCATAAACAGAGCATGATTGAAGCAACTGGGGGTGTTGAGATACTGTTTTGACTTTGAGGTTGACGGGGTATGTGATATCTTTATTTATTTATTTTTAATTTTCAACTTGAAATAAGGAAAAAATTAGTAATGAAATGCATGTGGAATTACTTACTTGGGGATGAGAAATTACAGTATTGTTGTTGAACCAATGGCTCGAATCAATAGTTGGGGCCAAAAGGCATATTGAGGGTTCAAAATATTGTTGAATTAGTTGTTGCAATTTGAAGATGATATTGCAAATTTTCTTAACGTAAGTGTTTAATTAGTTTGAAAATTGAAGGTTCAAATTTTCTTGTTCAAATGGAGCGTTTAGATGCCCTCAATTTGGGATTTTGAAAATTCTAAGTTGGTTGAATTTATCATACCAATATTATGTGTATATTTAAGTTTTTTCTTCCCTTTTCAATTGATTAGTTTGATTCTTTAAGCATGACTCATGTGAGGCTATCTAATTTATATCTTTTGACTTTTTGTAATTATTTGTGTTTAATTGGTGTAATGATTTTTAATTTTCTGTAAAGTAGAAATGTTGTTACTATTCAATTTAGAATCATAGTGTGGTTTGTGTGGCTATCCTGTCATTATGATGTCCATATAAAGTAATTTTACCAAAGTAATAAACACTCAATATAAAATGATAGGTAGTTTTCTAAAACTCACCCAATTGGGGTATGATGTACTCAACTAAGTGGCTTCTCATTTAATTCACCTAAATTAGTCTTAATAGTCTTGTTCATCAAGGTCTTAAGATGCTTCATTCCTTAAAACACTATTTATCTTGGTCTCTCTATTGTAGCTCTCTTTCTATATCAATCTAAATTCTCTCTCTCTATTATAATGATCTTTCTGTTTCAATCTAAAATCTCTATCTCTATTGTAGTAATCTTTCTATCTCATCTAAAATCTCTCTCATTCTATATATTTATCTAAAATTACTCTCATTGATCTCTCTAAATCTAAATTATCTAAACATAATCTAAATCCATTTTAGGCACGAATCAAACTTTAGGCACAGACTGAATTATACTCCATTCCTACCATAAATGAGACAAAGTTGTTAGTTTATTGTAATTGCATTTTAGTCCATTTATGCACGTTTTAGATGTACTTCAATGTGATTGAGGGGTGGGTAACCGGTTTTAAAGTCTGGTTTAGTGCTTTTTAGGTTGTTTTTAAGTTCAAAAAGACACTTAGAGACATTTTAGTTCACTTCTGCATGTTTTAGATTCTTCGACGTGATTGGGTGGTGGGTAACGGGTTCTAAAGTCAACTTTAGGTTAGTTTTTTATTCAAAATGACACTTAGGGGCATTTTAGTTCACTTGTGCACGTTTTAGTTAGTTCGACGTGATCGGGGGTGGGTTACACATTTTGAATATCACTTAGATGCTACTTAGGTTGTTTTTAAGTTGGAAAAAGACAATTAAGGGTATTTTATTCTACTTATACACATTTTAGATAGTTCAACGTGATCAAGGGTGGATAATGGGTTACGAAGTCCACTTTAGTGCTTTTTAGATTGTTTCTACATTGAAAAAGATACTCAGGGGCATTTTTTCCACTTCTACATGTTTTTATTACTTCGTCGTGATCGGGGTGTGGGTAACAAGTTCTGAATTCTTCTCTAGTGCCTTTTAGGTTTTTTTGGTCAAAAAAGACACTTAGGACGATTTTATAACATTAATGCACGTTCTATTAGCACCTTTTGTATAATTTAACTTTCATATTATATATTAAACAAACTTTTTTTTCTTTCAGGTACATTTCCCAAGTTGGTCTTAGTTGAAGATGCAGTTACGAGCATTAGACATGGACGTTGTTTTGATTTTGCTTTAATTGTTCTAAACTAGATAATGTAATTCAATATTTAGTTACAATTCCGTTTATTGTAAAATATTATTTATTAATATATATAATTTCAATTTTTAAAAATATATTGAGATCAATGATTGAATTTAATATATTAAATGCATTATTAGGTTTCGAGGGAAAAAATATTCTAATTTTATAAACAAATTTTAAAAAAATAATTAAAGGTTATGCTAACATTTCAAATGGTTAGGCATAATATCATATCTCGACGTAAATGTAAAACGGTGGTAATAGGGAGAGAGATTATTAGCTTTAATTTGGCTTGTCTTTGGTTGACATTTGAGTAAAATGTCGGCAGAAATAGAACATATGCGAACGTATTATAAAAACATCGGAAAAAAGTTCTTTTCCATCGACGTTGTTTAGCATCAAGGATAGTTATCTGTTCACCGACGTCTTTGTAAAACGTCGACTAAGCAGGAGTAATAGTCGACGTTTGGTAAAAACGTTGGAAAAACCTACCTCGACGGTATGTTTCTAATGAAACTACTGACATTTTTTTGGCGTCAGTAGAATCTTACTTTGATGTTTTTTTTTTTTTAAATTTACGCGACAATTTTGTACGTTGGAAAAAATGTAAAATATTGTAATGTGGAGACAATATTCATTGTGGGAGATGACCCTGTGGCAAGAATGTTGAGAGAAGTGGAGTCAACATTGAAGAAAGAAATCTATAAAATCACATTTTCATTTTAGGTTTTGGTTTGCAACCTTTTCCTTTTCCTTTTAAGTTTTGGTGTGAGCTAATTTGCAGCCTCTATAAATACACCTATAACTTCATAGATCGATAGATATAGACACAGACATAGAGAACTAGAAATGTAGAGATCTACAAAGATGTAGAATGAGTGATTTTTGAGTTTGTGAGGGGTGTGATTCTTGTACTACATTCTATCAGAAGATTGAACGTTCGAGTGATTCATGAGACTTTTTCCTTGAGTAAAAATTGTGAGAAATCCCTTGAGCGTGGTTGTAATCTCCTTTGTACTTCTCTTTGAAGGATTTAGTGGAACTTGCAACAGTAGCAGAGAATTGGATGGAGTCCACATTAGGTGAACTAGTGTAAATCTGATGTCTTTCTTTCTCTTCCTAATTATTATATTGATTGTATGTGATTGTTCCTAGCTTAGGTTGATAGATTAGTTTATTTTCAATTCTTAGGCATTATGTTTCCATTGGTTGTTTTATTCTGTATAATTGAAACTTGTATTTGTTGGGCAATTGAGATTAGATATATTCTTGAACTGCAATAGAATTTGGATTTGGAATATATTTAGGATAATTCCCTTTCAAAAAAAATACATGGCTACTTCCCCATCTTACCACGCATTTGGTCGAATTTTCACCCATAACAATCATTGGGCGTAAAAAACCACCAAGATACTTGGATGACCTTGGGGATGCCACATGTGAGGGAGCCAAGGTGAGACATGTCAAGCTCAGCTCAGCAAGACGAGGCCACCCTGGAGGGTGACACCAATCCCAAAAATAATGTTGGACTGGGTGTGATGGGGAGAGATTCACTCCCCATAAACAACCCCTCATCTGTCGTGGATCACGACGGACGAGGCGAGATTCTCCATTAAGAGACCATCTCCACTCCAGTAAAAATAAGAGACGAGACAAGAGCAGAAGGTAAGCACTGATATCTTGAGCAAAACTTCTTATTCATTTCTTTTATTTTACTGACTTGAGTATCAGAGTGTCGTCACAACCACCCTACCTCTCCTCGTCCTTCTTTTACAGGTTCGAGGTCACCGAACACTTAAGCCCATGTTATCCTCAAGAATTTTTGTTCATCAACAACAATAATAATAATAATGTCAAAGTAATGGAAGATTTAATCCATTCAAAATGCAATCGTAATATTTGAAATCCATTTTTTTCTCTCTTTTTAGAGTATATTTGAAATCCATTGTAAATCAATGAGAGAAATTATTACAGCAATATAATAATTTACACATATACTTTATGTTTTAATATTTTAATATTTATTATAGGAGTTTTAGCTTTTTAAATGACAACATCTAAGTGAAAAGAAATTACTTTTTAATTACTTAATTTTGTATTAAATTTTTGGATCTAAAAATTCCTATAAATACCTTTCGTTACTACACTCTAAGCACAACTATCTTTTTAAATCTTAATTTACTTTTTCTCATTTTATCTTATAAGTGCAATTGACCAAAAGAGGGAAGTTCTTTATTATAGAGTGGCTTGTTTCTTTTATTATGTATCCTAAAAGAAACAAGTTGGAGAAAACATACATGCTACAAGATGATTGTTAAAAAAAAGCGATTGAATTTCCTTAAAGATAGCATTTTTTTTTATATTCATGAGTGTCCGAACCAGCTTTTGAAAATCCAGACTTAGTCCATTCTAATTTTCTTTGTTATTTATAATTTCTCTACCATAAATATATGTTTAAACTATCAGTTAGCTAATGAAAATTTGATTCTCACGGTGGAATTGGCAAACTCCTCACCCTAATTGCTAGTATACATATGAATTAATAGCCAAATCGAGCATAGCTCAATCATGAGTTCGAATCCCCACCCTCACATGTTGTTGAACTCATAAAAGAAAAAAATACATATATATTAATAACATTTCTTAAAATTATATATTTAAATCTTCCATCCTATACTTAAATATAATATTTTTAAATATGAAAAAGTGATCAATCAATTGAAAAATTTAGAGCTAATCTGAGCATAACTCTACTAGTTAAAGACAAAGATTGAGTACTCGGGAAGAGAGCCAAAAAAAAAAGTATACTATAGCTTTGAATTGATTTTCTTGATTAAACGGCAGAGAACATTTACAAATAATATATACTAGGCACTATTTTGGGGAATAGGGTTTACAATAAAAGAAGAATAAAAAAACAATAAACATATAACACAAGGCTACATGTGCCAAGCTAAAAGGTGAGAATGAAATATTTTGAAAAGCTTCTTATTTGTGCTCTAGTGTGCTTGACTCACGGCTTGTATAATTAGTGGAATTAATTGGTTTGCTGATATGCTTGACATTCCCCCTCAAACGAGAGGGAAAAGGAATGACCTCAAGTTTGAATCGTAAATATGCAAATTGAAAGTGAGACAATGATTTAGTGAGACAATCATCCATTTGATCAGAAGAAAGAACATAGCGAACCTCAAGCCGGCCTTGTAATATTTGGTCACGAACAAAATGGACATCAATTTCAATGTGTTTGGTGCGAGCATGAAACACTGGGTTTGCTGCAAGTGCCCTTACACTGAGATTATCACACCATAGAACTGATTTAGACGTGGTGGGTAGACTGATTTCATAGAGAAGTTGCTAAAGTCACACAATCTCAGAAGAAGCTTGGGCAAGAGCTCGATATTCCAACTTAGTACTAGAATGAGCTACAACAATTTGTTTCTTTGAGGACCAAGAAACTAAGGTGGAGCTAAGGAACACACAGTAGGCGACAATCGATTTTTAGTCATCAACATTAGAGGCCCAATCGGCATTAGAGTAAGCTACTGTAGATCATTGATCAGTAGGCTGAATAAGTAATCCCATAAACTTAGTTCCACTTAGATATCGTAAAGCACGTTTTACAACTTGCCAGTGAATATCAGTGAGCTGTTTAAGAAATTGGCTCAAATGATTCACAATATAAGCAATGTCCGGGCGAGATTAGTAAGATACTGTAACGCGCCTACTATACTACTATATAAAAAGGGGTCTGATAGTGGTTCACCATCAGAGATTGATAAGCGTTTACCAAGAACAGACGGAGTGAGAGCTAGTTTCAAATGTTCAAGAGACAATTTTAGTAATAAATCATCAATTTCGATTAAGTGAGGAGAATACTTGTGGACAAGTGGGTAGCTTGGATGCCTAAGAAATAGTTAAGACTGCCGAGGTCCTTGAGGGCAAAAGTTTAATCAAGTGTACTAATCAGATCAGAGATAAGACATGCACTACTACCAGTGACAATCACATCGTCAACATACACAAGTAGGAAAATGATATGAGGATGTTGATTATAAATAAAGAGAGAGGTGTTTGCCTCACTATTGTGAAAGCCCCACTTCAGCAGACCCGTTTTAACGTGTTGTTCCACACTTGAGGGGCTTGTTTGAGCCCATAGATAGCTTTGGATAGATTGCAAATTTACTTCGGATATTGTTGTTTTCATAGCTCGGTGGTTGACACATGTAAACTTCTTCATCCAAGCGACCATTCAAGAATGCATTGTTGAAGTCAAGTTGATGGATACCCCAGCCACTTGAGACGACCAGTGACAGAACGATGCGGATGGTAGAGGCTTTGCCGACTAGACTAAATGTCTCAAAGAAATCTATTATGGGACTTTCATGAATACCTTTTGCCATTAGACGAGCTTTGTAGCGTTGAATCGAACCATCGAGATTTCGTGTTATCCTAAAGATCCACCGATTACCGACATCATTCTGAGAAGAAGAAGGGGGAACCAAGGTCCAAGTTTTATTCAGCATGAGAGCCTTGTATTCAAAGTTCATGGCCTCACGCCATTGTAGTGTAAGGAGGGAATCACGAACCTGAGTTGGTTCTGTGCTCATCTAATCGGTAGCAATGTGAGAGACTTAAGCCTGTGGTCTAACGATTCTGGCCTTTCCTCGTGTAGGGTGTTGGGGTTGATGCCCTAAACCTTCGTGGTCTTGTAATTTATTTAAATTATTTATTTAATAAAATAAGAGTTATTTTATTCGACATTTAGTGTGCATAAACTCAATCCAATAAACTAAGATCCAAGGCTATTTTATGAAAAACCTTAAACATGTATATGGAGACATACAAGTGGATCATGTTTAAGTAATAACCTAAATGATCTATAGTATATGGATAAGGTTGAGTGTCTTATCCTGGTAATGCTACGGATACGTTCTGCTTTGTGATTGTTATAAGTGTTGTAAAGTGTTACTAACGTTTCGACCCTAAACATTCATGTGGAGGCATGTGAGTGGGGGTATCCTATATATGTGAGACATGTATAAGATCGGACTGCGTAGTGATTCGTCTCTTAGTATAACACCGTTGCTGAAAGAGACTTACACTTCACTAGGATGATCATAGGTGACTCGACCTTAATCTTGAGTCAGTTGTGAACTCGTGTCTGTGAAGTCAATTCTTTGATTAGTATGGGTGAGAGTGGCCAGATACGCCGACTCAATATGCTACCTTTTTGGGGATTTGTTTGAATAGGGACTTGGGAACTCAACTATACAAGATTGGAATTCACTCATTTAGAATTGCTCCCAAAAGAGCTGATATCAGGACTTGAACAATGAGGCGTCTCACCCTCTCACTGGCTAGAGAAGGGTCTAGCTCATAGTTGGACTATGACTATATTGTTCATTAGAGGTATCAATGGTAATTAAGGAGTTAGAGGTAGCACAGGGGTAAAACGATAATTTGACCTAGCTGTGATTACGGAAATTGTGAAGGGTCGACTTGCTGTTGATTGATTAAATCCATGAACACATAAATATATCTACAGTGCGAAGAGTGCAATTGTCGGTCTTTAATGGAATGACCGACAGTTAATGAATGTTGATTAAATTAATTAAAGAGTTCAATTAGTTAATCTCGTATTGTTGGAGCTTCAAACTGATAGGTCCATAAGGTCTACCTGTTAGCTCATATAGGATAAGATGACCGTCAGCAATTTTAGTTTAATTTGAACTATTCAAATCAATTTAAGGGAATTAGTTGTATGGGATACAATTATGTAATGTATGTAAATACAATATAAAGTTAATTATGTATGAGATGCATAGTTAAACTACATATTATGGAAGAATAATATTCAAATAGGATCCAAATATTTATTATATCAATGAGATTAGATAATAAGGTTTTTAATATGGATGAGATTCATATTAAAACTATAGGTTATGTGAGAGATATTATTTGAATATGATTCAAATAATATTTATATTAATTAATTAAATGTTAATTAACTAAATATATTAAATAAGATTTTTTAAAAAAATTAAAATGATAACTCCCAAGTGGGAGTTATCACGATGGAGTGGAGAGTGGAGAGATTTTGACTCAACCCACTCTCTTCCCTCTCCCTCACTGACATATATGAAGATCAATAGGAGAAGAAACGTTGGTTCCTTCTTCATATTTTTTCTGCAGAAACTCTCCCTCTCTCGGTTGTTGAATTCTCTTTACTAATCTTCTGGAGACCACACTAACAGGACCTAATATCCTAGAGAATAACGGGTATCTCTAAGTGGTGGTGTTCGTATTACGCTGAATTGATAGAAATTGAAGCAGGAGTTCCTTCAAAGGTAAACTACTTTCCTCTCTGTAATGTTAGTTTCTCAAATGCATGTTTCTTCCCAAATTCGAAATTGAATGCATTAGCATTCAATCTCTTCCGCTGGGTATTTAATCCTTCAATTGTTATCAGAGACAAGTTGTAATGCATTCAATGTTGAATTTAGATTTAAAAGTCAGAATAGGTGGGTGAGTTTACTGCATTATGAATATTGGTTTGCAAAAGATGTTTACAAATTTTGGCACTTAGATTTACTGCTTTAATGCAATTACAGTTGTAAGGACCCGTTGTTTTGGGCATTTAATTACTGTTATCGAGTCTGTAAGTCTGTGTCTTGAGTATTTGGCAAGAGTTGCTGAAGAATTGAAGCATAATGGCTGAAAAATGAAGCAAAGGAAGCACACTGCACTGTAACGTTGAGCACAACGTCAAGACGCCATACTCAATGCTATGGTACAAAAGCGTCAACGTCGAGAAGTCGCGGGCTAGCGTCAAGATGCTACGACAAGTTGGAGGTCTAGCGTCGATATGCTACGTCAAATGAGGTTTGGCATCGAGACGTGTTGCTTAGTGTCAAGACGCTACCACAATTGAGGTCTAGCATCGAGGTGCTGATTCATAGGGTTGAGACGCTGCGGTTGCTGAACTTGCGTAGAGCAGTTTATTGATTCATTTTTTTTTAATTATATAATTTTGATAATATAATTTTAATTATTTTATTTAATTAATTATGTTAATATAAATTAGTTTTATTAATGTAATTAATTTAGGGGTGTGCCCAAAATTTGGTCTATTTTGCTATTTAATTATGCATTTGATGTATATATTTATGTTGCATATTGTATGTCATATAGTTTCTAAAATCCCACCTTAGAATAAACACATTACATGCATTTTATTTAATATAAATGTTATATTATGTAGTTGCATGTTATGAATTTCCATGCATCATATTTTTTTTTATGATATAATATATGATAGCATAGCATGACTAAATAATATGCATGTGTTATTATTATATGTGTTATAATAGAAATGCATGTATATTACATAGTTTTTCATTAATGACCTAATATAAGAGTTATATTAAGTATGATTAATGAAATTGAATTGCATTGAGAATGACATTACTTAGAATACAAATGTTATATTTTAATTGAATGTCGCGCTAGATGAATGTTATAGGTTTTGTTAATTTATTAATTATGTAATTGTTATATTATTAATGAATTAGAATTAAAACCTATAATAAAGAATTGCAAGCAAACATAGGTCTAAAATTGATTTTAAATAGTTTAAAATTAAATGAGATAGACTTATGTGGACAAATTTCTAATGTGATTAGAAACAAGGTTAATCATTAATAACCTATTAATAGGATTAATTGGCTTAATAAATGATTGAATTTATAAAATCAATTGTCCATAAGGGACCTTCGTCTAAGGAAGGTTTTGTCTAGGGATGAGGTATTTAAGTTGATGGAAATGTAACACCCCTAACTAGGAACCAACCTGAAAGGTGAATTGGAAAAATTATTTTATGGCCATGCAATAGATAATTCAATTTGTTAAAGAATTTAATGAATTGAATCATGTTTTGTTGAAATTATGCAATATAAGAGTTATATTGAGCTAATTTTAAAAATGACTTAGATAAAATTGTTAGTCGGAATTTTAACTAAGTAATAATTCATAGGTAAAACATTCAGTGGGAGAAAAAGATGTATTTGATATGTCAATTTTCTCTCAACTATCTCCCAAGAGTTGACACCGTGAGATCTATGCTCGACCTCATGACACCGATTTGCTTGTGTCTCCCTTAGGAAGGTGTTTGCATAGATCAATAACAAGGTGAATGGAGAGAATGTTTACAGTAAGTAGGAGAGGGACGGGTGTCAACACATCCCGTGGTCTCCTTCATTAGTTTGTTGTTTGGTTTCATGCTTGACCTCATGACACCGTTTGCTTGTGTCTCCCTTAGGAAGGTGTTAGCATGAAATCAAACTAAAACTCTAAAAATGGATAGAATCACTTTAATTTTTGCCCCAATAAATTTTTCCCTTAGGTTGGCTAATTGGGGCGAAACTCTAGGGTTTAAAATGAAGGGTCACACTTACGAGAAATTGTTAAGGAGTTAATAGTTTCTTGACCGAATCAATGGTGGCTGATTATCATAGGGGTAAGAGTTATCCTAGTGTGATAATTAGTTGAGAATGTCTCAATTCAATGGAGGGATGACTGACCTCCC
>JAOANK020188767.1:0-16577 GCA_026257165.2 Telfairia occidentalis
AGAAATGAAGACAAATCATGCTCAAGTATAAGCAATCACAAGTAATACTGAAGTATTCCAAGACATCGAACCTCAGGAACTTGGTACATCTAAATACAACTTCTACAGTAAGCGCAACTTTAACAGGCAAGAGATTTACAATCAAAACAGTGCTGACTCAAGAGAATGGATGAAGGAGATTACCTTAATGGTTTTTAGAGAGTAAAAATGATGAATAAACAGTAACTAATGATTTAGCAACAAGATAATAAAAGAGGGAAGCTGACAATATGTTGTTAAGTAAAGCGATATTATGCTGTAGCCTTTTTTAAAAATGAAACAACTCTTTCTGTAAATAGGTTGTATCCGTACATCTACTCTATCGAGCACCATATACTGTGAAACAAGCTCTATTTATGTCTAAACTTAGATTTGATGTTCTATTGATTCATTACCCTTTTGTTTTATAGCTTCGCCACTATGTCTAGTGTGTCTGCGAGGGTGAATTTCTTCACCTCTGCTATATCTTTTCATTCGGTTTCGGTTAGTCCTCTACCTTTCAGTAGTAATACTAACTAACATGAACCACCGACGGCCGACTGGGAAGTTCACGATATGCATTAGTTTAGGATGAAAAGAATAGAAGAAGATTATACTTCATTTACCAAAAATGATAGCAGTAAAGCGTTAGCTATACATGGCTATCATCTACTACCCACAGAGGGTTTTAGCTACAACTCATAATGAAAATAGCTAAATTATATATTGACATTGATACTTGAATAAATGTTGAAATAAATGCAAGTCTACAACCTTGCACTGAATAGAAATGACTAGAATTAAAAGATGCAAACAAAAGAGAAGTAGTAGAAAATGAAAGCGTCGAGGCGCAGAAGACAACAAGAACAACTAGGTTCTTTGATCAGAGTCGAGTCCTTCTATCTAGAGGATTCTTCCCTTTCTTAACTCGATTCCGTCTTTTCCAGTGGCTTGCCCTAAATCTTTATGCTTATTTGCCCTAAATAGTGTAGTAAAATGACCCTTGACAACCTTTTAGAGTCCCACATGTAGGAATGAGGTATTTTGCGCCTTTCTTGGACGTCACAGCGTCCCATCGCAGATTTTGAGGAATACTCTGCTAGTTGAAATGCTGCAACATTTTGTGAGGGCATAATGCTACTAGGTCGCGTCGCTTCTTGAGCCTTTGTTGATTCATGCTATCTGCTAAGGATATAATCCATAATTCAGTAATCTATCCATCCACTTACTCCTAAGCGATGCAAGAAGGCTATTTATAGAAATATGATAAATATAATTCTCCTTTTATGCTTTCTTCATGCTATCATCCTATAAATGTCAATCACAGACTTAGGTTTGTAAGTCGAATAACCCTCTTTTGGAGAGTTATCATACCCTCAAACTTGAATCTTTGCTTGACGTCAATCAAAACAGATAGCAATTACCCTGCAAGTACCAATTATGTTGCCTCAGTTACAAAAATTGTGATCATTTGAAGGTAGTTTTCTCCGCTCTCCCTATTACTTTACAGCACCACTTCCTATTCACCTAGTCACTTATGTCTAACTGGTTTTCTTTAAGATTCTTAACTACCTCCTAAGCTGCACTCGTTTCTTTCTTTTTCCTATCCTTAAGCTTCAACTTCCTTTACCTACCACAATATTCCATCATACACTTGCAAAACCTCAAGACTTTTTCATTTAGGGATAAATATTGGTTTGTGCTACAAATGCTACAGCTTTAAGTAAACTTCCCTTTCTCTTCTCTTTTTATTTTATTTTATTGTTTTTTGTACATAGATGAAAAGAGTAATTCGTCACCTTCGTTTTGGCTTATCCACACTTTCTAGGCGTTGAATATCTAACTACGAGCAATTCATTAAGAAGAATCGAATATATCACCTTCATTTTGGCTTATCTCTGCTTTGCGCTGAATATCCAACTAGAAGCAATATACAAGACCCTTCTCCTTTCCTCGATATTTATTATTATTATTATTATTATTATTATATTTAGAAGAATAGGGGAAGCTCAATTGCTTTACAAAAGGATTACAGAAGGCACATTACTCATACTTCTAAATAGGCACAATACCCTCATGCTTGAAGTTGACAATGTCTTCATCGTTGACAACAAGGAATATCTAGGGTAAGGAAGAAGGGAGAAAGTTTTGAGAAGTTACAAATAAGTGTAGAGGATTGAAAGTAAGGTCAGTTGACAAGACTTCTATCAAAGAAAAACAAGGGAAGTTGGATAGTTTTGGGTAGTCGGGCACACATAAGGAAAGTTAACTAACTATAAGCTACCAAATGGCGATTAAGCATGGGCGTATTTGTGTAATGGTGAGAATGTTTCCTCATCAAGCTTATCCCAGAATACATCGAATTAAATTGAGGCCAAACATAACTAGACACTTAGTTTTTCAACTCTCCAACAACTTAACAAGGGCATTTCACTCACATTTTTTTTAACGCACAAGGAAGATAAACTACTCAACACAAAGATAAAGGAAGGAAAATGAAGTGCGAATATTATAACTTACTAGTGGGGTACAAAAGCCAGAATACTGGCGCAACTTGCCAGCATTATAAAAGATGATACTAGAAAACAACATAAAATTGTAAAGAACTAGGGGAAAAGATCAGATAATACAGAGTTAAAGAAGGACATGATCTTCCCTTATCATTTTTCTGTAGGAGCTTCTTCGTCAACAACGGGAACCTCTTCACTGGATTTCACTGGATTTTTGAGAGGAGTATGATGGTAGAGGCGGCAGATGAGCGTTCTTGAGCTTGAAGGTGCAGTGCCACACCCTATCTTACTTTCGAATGAACTTTACTAGGCATTTATGTTCTTGGCTATCTTTCCTAGCTTAGCGATTAAAGGCTCCAACATGACTGAGAGTGCTTCTATGCAGGTGGTGGACATATTGTCCAGATCAACATGAGGCACAGAGGCAACAAGTGCATCTGAATCGGCGGCAGGCTTGTCCTTGGCAGGCATGTGGGTGTCCACTCCTTTTTGGATACGAAGGATAGTTTGCCAGTCAATCTCGACTTTTTCAAGCCAAATATCATCGATTTCCTGAAGGGGGAACCGACTTGCAAACACATATTAGAAATTAACCTTAAAAAAATAGTTTACATGCACGTTTCCTAGTAACCCTTGATTTGAACCTCGATTAGCTGGCCAATGTCTACTTCGATTCCATGGAGAATGGAGTAGACCAACATGATCCGCTCACGTGAGATGGAGAAATCATGGGTGGTTGGAAGGATTTTGTTCTTCAGAAAATAAAGCCAGAAGGTGTCCTGAGGCGTTAGCATCGACCAGGAGAAGGGAGTAGACTCGAAGCTTGGACATTTGCAAGTCTGCTGTCTCATTGTCCACAACTTCCAATGTAGCATCCATTTCTTCAGACTCAGGGGCTGAACACAGGCGATTTCCTTTTGGATTTTATGACGGAAAGAAGCCATAGAAAACGTTAATCACATCAGAAGTAAACTTAACTTTCTTACCTTGAACAAATACAAATGTTTGTCCTTTTGATGTAATGTTGGAGTAAAACTCCCTGACAAGCTGAGCAAAACCATATTGTGGCTTCGCATAGAAGTTTTCCCATCTGTTTATCTTTATAACTTCGCCAATGTGGGCAGGTACGTCAAAGGAGGTTGATAGAATTCATTTCTATGCCAAAAAGCGCTTAGATTGCATCTCCTTGGCCCGTTTGGCAGCAACGTGGTTGATGTATCGATTGGATGTGGCTATCTTTTCTTTCTTTCCTCTACATCTTTCCCTATCTTTGTTGGTGGTCTAGGTACCTTCTTCTCTGTTTTCTTTTCTTTGGTTCGTTTCATCTTGAAAGCAGTTATTGGCTTCTCTAATTCAGACGAAGGACCAAAGGTTGCGGTAGCTTCGCTTTGCATAGAGTCACTTTTCTTCTTTTTCTTTTTCTTCTTCTTTTTCTCTATAGCTTCTAATGTGGGAATATCTGGTACT
Source organism: Telfairia occidentalis (assembly GCA_026257165.2). Taxonomy (NCBI): domain Eukaryota; kingdom Viridiplantae; phylum Streptophyta; class Magnoliopsida; order Cucurbitales; family Cucurbitaceae; genus Telfairia; species Telfairia occidentalis. Next base: position 3,996 of record JAOANK020188767.1, read on the forward strand.
TTCTCTTTCTATTTTTCTGCAGGTTCTTCAACCAACTCGTCAAATGTTCTTTTGCTAGTTTGTTGACTGGTTCTTCTGCGGGTTTATTGATTGGCTTCTTGGTTGGTTATTCGTACCAGTTATGGAAGGGGTCCTCATCATTAGTTGGTTGTACTATTTCACCATCATCGTCATCCAGGTTGAGCTCTACTATTCCACCTTCACTATGCTCTGGCGCCTGGTGACACCTAATGTCGTCAATGGCTTGCGCTGTGACAATCTTTTCAGTACACACCTTAGGTGGCACTACTGGGGTCTGCTCAAGCGTAACTACAGGTGGTTCCTTTTGTGCTATAGTAGGTAAAAGAGGTGGTGTATAAATCTGTTCGGTGACGCTTTGAGCTGTAGAGTGGGTTTCTGTTATACGAGGGGGCTTGCTCACCCCTTTTTTGAAGCGTCTTCTTTTTATTTAAGGTTCCTTTTCAACTATCTTAAATGGCCCGGAGGAATCTTTGCTTTGGTGAAGAAATTAGAGTGACGAGTTCTATATGTTTTTGCACAAGAGAAACGAAAAACACAGAGCATAAGCAATCAAGGGCAAAAATTGTGATTGCAATAGCATTGCACAGTACTGGTTAAATAGGAGACGTCCAATGGTAATAATTTTGGAATTGAAAGCCACAAAAATTAATTTTATCATTTTCGAACAACTACCTCAAAATGAAATAAAAAGTTATTATTGTGACACCAATTAACTTTTGTACACGCGTCCACTTTAACGTTCCTCCTCGTGTCTATTCAGCTGCGACCAATCAATGCTTGCACATCTCACATTCCACTACTGAAGCACTAAAGATTCCACTGCACATTCTCTTTCCCCATCGTGATTTGTGTTTGCTTGGAAAATGCGTCAATTTGGAGTTGAACAATAGAACTACTTTCTCTTTTGCAAAGTGTTGTGGCAGCATTTTTTTTTCATGCCTTCTCTTTGTTTTTTCTTTATAGATCTTTGCATTCTTGTAACAATCCATTCTTAATTATTCAGCCCATGGAGTTGGAGTACTCTGGCCTCTCCCACTTCATTCAAGTTAAGATTTAGCTTCTTTAATGCCCACAGTGCTTTGCACTCTAATTCCACTAGTAGATGACATTCCTTGCTAAAGACAAGCTTGTAGGATGATAACTTTAATGCGGTCTTAAAAGCTGTTCGGTATGCCCATAAGGCTTCATCCAACAATTTGGCCTAATCTTTCTTGTTCGTACTTACAGATTTCTCCAAGATTGTGTTGATTTCCTTGTTTGAGATTTTTGCCTACCCATTAGTTTGCAAGTGGTATGCGGTAGCAACTCTGTGCTGAACTTTATATTTTCGTAGGAGTTTCTCCATGACTTTATTTACAAAAGGTGTACCTTCATCACTTATCAATTCTCTGGGTGTTCCAAATCTGGTGAATATATTTTTCTTCAAAAACTTTTCTATTGCCTTGTGTCTTTGTGGGTGCAAAGTATCGCTTCGACCCACTTCGAGACATAATCGACTACCAACAATATATAGGAGTGTCCTTGCAATAGTGGGAATGGGCCCATGAAGTCTATTCCCCAAACCTCAAATAATTCCACTTCCAGAATATAATTCAGAGGCATTTCATCTCATCGTGAGATATTCTCAATCTGTTGACAATAGTCACACTCTTGAGCAAACAAATAAGCATCCTTGAAAAGTGCAGGCCAGTAATATCCTGATTGTAGCATTTTTTCTACTGTCTTCTTGTTTGCATTATACCCACCGTATGGTGACGCATGACAGTGGCACAATATATTTTTTTAATTTCATCTGCTTTTACACATCTTCTCAAGATTGAGTTTGTTCCCAAGTGATATAAAAGCGGTTCATCCCAAAAGAATTTTCACGTTTATGTCAAAAATCTTTTTGTAGCTGATCCCTTGAGATCATGTGAGATGATTTTACTCACCAAATAATTAACTATGTCAGCAAACCATGGTATTTGTTTTGCACCTATAGCTAGAATGGACTCATCGGGGAATTGTTCATTCACTTAGATAAATTCATACTTCTCTTCATTTTCGTTTAGCCTTGATAAGTGGCCAGCAACTTGATTTTCAACTCCTTTTCGATCAATTACTTCCAAGTCAAACTCTTGCAGCAGCAATATCCATCTAATCAGTCATGACTTAGCATCTCTTTTGACCATTAAATGCCTTATCACTTTTCGTATTTTTGTCCTAATACTGTCCCAATAACCCAATTACTAGCATCGCACATAAGCTCAAATGGTTTTGTCCAGTATAGTCCTTTGATGATTGGTGTTGTGATTACCTTTTTCTTCAGCATTATGAACACATTTCCACTTTTCTCGATAAAGATGAATTCTCTACCTTGCCCCAAATTTAGACAAATCTTTGATGAACCTTCGATAAAAACCTGTGTCCCAAAAAACTATAGACTTGCTTGACTGAAGTCGGAGTAGATAACTTGTCGATAATGTCAATCTTTAGTTGATCCACCTCTATCCCTGGATGAGAAATTTTGTGCCCTAACACAATACCATCTTATACCATAAAATGGTTCTTTTCCCAATTCAAGATGAGGTTATTTTGCTCACATCTTTCTAATACCTTCCTCAAATTATCCAAGCAGTTCTTAAAAGATTTTCAAACACTGAAAAGTCATCCATAAAGACCTCCACTGTTTTCTTTATCAAGTCCGAAAAAATCACCATCATGTAACGCTAGAATGTTGTTGGCGCATTGCATAAACCAAATGGCATCCTTCGAAAAGTAAACGTTCCATATGGGCAAGTAAAGGTTGTTTTCTTCTAATCTTCAGGGGCAATTGCATTTTGATTGTATCCCGAATACCCATCCAAAAAACAATAATACTGTTGTCTTGCCAACCGATCTAACATTTGGTCAATAAAAGGAAGTGGAAAATTGTCTTTCTTGGTTACCTTATTTAGTTTTTGGTAATCCATACAAACTCTCCATCCACTCACCGTTCTTGTGCGAATAATTTTGTCCTTCTCGTTGGTAATAACCGTGATGACTCCTTTCTTTGGTACGCACTACACTAGATTAACCTAATTGTTGTAAGCTATTGGATATATTATCTCTGCATCCAACCATTTAATAATCTCTTTCTTCATGACTTCTTTTATTATTGGTTCAAGCGGCGCTGAGCGTCCACACATTTTTTTACATCATCTCCAAGTTTGATTTTGTGCATACATATCGTTGGGCTAATCCTTGGAATGTTAGCTAGTATCGATCCAAGTGCTCTGAAGTGCTGTAGAAGAACCTGCAATAACGACATCTTATACTCATTGCAAAATTTTGAAGAAATAATGACATACAATTTATTATGATAATCTAAATATGCATATTTTAGATTGGAAGGTAGAAGTTTCTTCTCCAATGTCGGAGCTTCCTTAAATGAAGATTTTATTGGTCTATATGTCCTTGTTGATAAATCGATAACTTTTGTCATTTGACTATAACTCTATTTCTCACTAGATGCTATCACAAAGACACTGCATAGTTGCTCTATGTTTGTACTCTTTATCTTTATTGCTACTCTCTATTTCATCCAAGACCATACATATGTTCTGGAGATCTTCACTATCTTGCAATAGTGAACACTACTCTACATCATCAGGGTATTTGAGTGCATTGAATACATTAAAGATGACTTGTTGGTCATTCACCCTCATGGTTAAGATTCCTTTCTACACATCAATGAGTGTTCTCCCTGAAATAATCGGAACATCTCTGTCTGCTTCAATTTCCAAAATAACGAAGTCTGCAGGGAAAATGAAATTGTCTACTTTTCCTAAAACATCTTTAATTTTTCCTTCCAGATGTGCCATGGAGTGGTCAACAAGCTGTAATGTGACTATTGTAGGCCTTGTCTCACCTATTCCTAATTGCCAAAGAACTGATAAGGGCATCAAATTGATACTTGCTCTTAAGTCGCCCAGAGCCTTTCCAACTTATTGATCTCTGATAGAGCATGGAATAGTGGGGCTTCCAGGATCCTTCATTTTCTTTAAAATTTTGCTTGATAAAATGGCGTCGCATTCATCTGGTAACGCTATTGTCTCAAATTCTCCTATTCTTTTTTTCGTTAAAATGTCCTTCAGAAACTTCACATAATTAGTCATTTGTTCTAAAGCCTCCACTAATGGAATGTTTATTTGTAGTTGTTTAAGCACATCCAAAAATTTCTTAAACTATGTCTCGTCATTCTTCTTTTGCAATCTCTGGGGGAAGGGTGGCTGGAGAAGGACTTCAGGTAATTCTACTACTTCCGTCTGTTTTCTTCCTTCAGCTTTTCCAACATTTTTTTCTATTGTACTTTCCACTACTTCCTTCTACTTTTCTGTCTTTTTCAACTCTAATATAACCTTCTGCTCATCTTCTTTTCGTCCCTCCTCTGCATTTTCTTCCTGCAATAGCTCATTTTCACTTCTCAAGGTAATGGCTTTGCACTACTCTTTTCCATTGTTTGTAGGCACTTCTGTATTACTTGGAAGTGTACCAGCAGGTCTATTTCTAATTTCTGTTGCTAGTTGTCCAACTTGAACTTCTAGATTCTTCAGTGACACAAGTTGACTTTGCATCAGGGAGTCATTTCTCATTATGTATTCTTTCATAAAACTTTCCAAGTTAATCTACTATTGTAGTGGTTGTATTGGTTTGACTCTCGGTACTACTGCATTTTGTTGCACTGTTGGATTCATAACTCCTGGAGGGAATTGCGGTCGCAATGCTGGCGCATTACTGCTGCTAGCTTGTTGGCCTCCCCAAGAGAAATTTGGGTGTTGCCTCCATCCTTGATTATATGTATTGGAATAAGGATTATTTCTTCCTTGGTTGTTCTGCCCAATATATTACACCAATGCTAGGTTTGATGGGCAATCCTAAAAAAGATGGCCTTGTCCACAGAACACACAACTAACCTCCATAGAACTTTGAACTGCTTTCACTGGTTGAGTTCCTGTTACATTCATGGGCTTTAGCATGTTGGCCATTGAAGCCACTTGTGCACTCAATGTTGTGATAGCGTCCATTTCGATTTTTCCTCTGGTGTTCTTTCTTTGGTAGTTCTCTCTTTCATTTATCCATTGAGAATTGTTACTCGAAATCCTCTCCAAAATATCAAATGCTTTGTTATACGTCTTTTGCAATAGGTCTCCATTGGCTAATGCATCAAGAACTAAACAGAAGTTTGGCGTTAATCCATGATAAAAGTGCTTTATTTGTACACAACTAGGCAAACTGTGATGTGGTTAATTCTTCAATAATGTTTTATACTGCTCGCATGCTTCATCTATAGACTCATTTTCCAACTGGTGAAATGTAACTATATCGCCACGAAGTACCGAATTTTTAGTCAAAGGGAAATACTACAATAAAAATTTCTCCATGAGGCCTATCCAACTTGAAACGGACCCTGGTAGGAGAGAGTTTAACTAGACCTTTGCACTATCTCTTAAAGAATAAGGGAACAATGTCAATCGTAGGGTTTTCTCTAATACTCCTGGAATTCTAAATGAGTTCCATAATGCAAGAAATGATTGCAAATGTGAATGGGGGTTGTCTTCGATCCTCCAAATTGTTTGTTTGTTTGCAACATTTGGAACATAATGAGTTTGAGTTCAAAAGTTGGGGCACCATTCAGCCCCATCACTATGACTAGATTGAAATCATTAAAAACTCGTTCAACGTATTCTCTGATGGCTTTATCTTTATTAGCTACTAACAACACTAGGCTATGCTGATCTAATTGTTGAACTAATCTTTGGCCATTGCTTGCAGTGTATACAGGGTTTCTTTGCATATTCATAGGGGAGGTCCAACATTGGAACATCTTGATTATCCATGAGTTCTTAAGCTGCGGCAAAACCTAGTGCTTGCCTATTGGCTCTTCTTCGCAGATGTAGGGTTCTCTATATTTCTAGATCAAACACAAATGTTGCACCATCTTCGTTTGATCTAGAGATAGAGAGAACCCTACATCAGCGAAGAAGAGCCAATAGGCAAGCACCAGGTTTTGTCGTGGCTCAAGAACTCATGGATAATCAAGATGTTCCAATTTTGAACGAAGTGTATGAACGAAGATAAATCATGCTCAAGTATAAGCAATCACAAGTAATATTAGAGTATTCTAGGATATCAAACCTTAGGAACTTGATACATCTAAATGCAGCTTCTACATATAATGCAACTTTAACAGGCAAGAGATTTACAACCAAAACATTACTGACTCAAGAGAATGGATGAGAGAGATTACCTTAATGGTTTTTAGGGAGTAAAATTGATGAATAAACAGTAATAGTGATTTAGCAATAATAAAAGAGGGTAGCTGACAATATGTTGCTAAGTAAAGCAATATTATGCTGCAACCTTTTCTGGAAATGAAACAACTCTTTCTCTAAACAAGTTATATTTAAACATCCACTCTATCAAGTACCATATACTGTGAAACAAGTCCTATTTATGTCTAAACTCAGACTTGATGTTCTATTGATTCATTACCCTTTTGCTTCATAGCTTCGCCTCTATGTCTAGTGCATCTGCGATGGTGAATTTCTTCACCTCTGCTATATCTTTTCATTTGATTTCGGTTAGTCCTCTACCTTTTAGATGTAACACTAACTAACATGAACTACTTGTGGGCAATTGGGAAGTTCACGACATGTATTAGTTCAAGATGAAAAGAATTGAAGAAGATTGTACTTCATTTACCAAAAACGGCAGTAGTAAAGTGTTAGCTATACATGGCTATCATCAACTACCCACAGGGGATTCTAACTACAACTCATACCGAAAATAGCTAAAATATATATTGACATTGAAATTTGAATAAATACTGAAATAAATGCAAGTCTACAAGTTTGAGATAGACAGAAATGACTAGAATTAAAAGATGCAAACAAAAGAGAAACAACAGAAAATGAAAGCGTCAAGGTGCAGAAGACAACAAGGACAGCTAGGTTCTTTGGACAAAGTCGATTTCTTTTCTCGAGAGGATTCTTCCCTTTCTTAACTCGATCCTCTCTTTTCTAGCTACTCGCCCTAAATCTATGGGCTTCTTTACCTTAAATAGTGTAGTGAAATGACCCTTGACACCCTTCTAGAGTTCTGGATGTAGGAATGAGGTATTTTGCGCCTTTCTTGGACATCACACGCGACCCATCGAATTGGAGTCCGTACACTAGCAGATTTTTAAGAAAACACTGCTTGTCGAAATACTACAGCATTTTATGGGGCATGATCACAACTCACTGTGATACCGCAAGTGTACGGGTCAAGTTGTAATATAAAACAGCCCTAAGGCCAAGTATCGTCCTCTAAGAATCGGGTTATAAACTTAGTATCCAATTAATTATTCCAATTTTATCTAGGGATTAGGTAAAATTTAGTGATTAAAATTAAGGTAAAAATTACTAAAATGTGCATGCTTAAGGAGAAAAATTTCAAGAATAAAGAATCCTAGGGTGTTGGGTTCTTTTTAGCAAATTTAACTTATTAAACAATTTTAGGTCTCTTTATAATACTAAAATCCTAGACTTAGAAATTCTAACAAACTAAGGCTTTCTTTTTCAAGAACACCTAATCTCACATTCAATTAACTATTCACTTTCATGCAATTGTTAAGGAAATATGGCTATTGGATTTATTCTAAACAAGCCTCAATTTAAACCTATCACTTTCATGCATAAGTTTAAAAATGCTAGCATTCAAGATCTAACTATTGACATACTCTTTCAAGCTATATCAATTATAAAAGAAATTTATTCCACATTCTCATGCTAGAATAACAATGAATTCATCAAATACTTGGAGGATTTAGCAAATATAATTCATCCATAAAATTAATCAAACCATCAAAATTTAAACTAAAAAGTCCAACACCCTAAGATTACAAAGATTTTAGCCATACATTGGCTCTAAATTCCTCTAAACAATTTTTAATAACAGAAAAAGTGTAAAGAAAAGGAAGAAGAAATTCCTCGGATTGCTTCAACGTTGTCTCCTTTGTCAAATCGCTCCTTGTGGTCTTGGCTTTTACCCTTGATCACTTGGAATCACTCTTCCTTGCTCAGTAGCCTCAAAATCAAACTCTCCTTCTGTCTCTCGAAACTTTTCTCTCCAAAAACTGCCTCCTTAAAACCTAGAACATAAGGTTATTTTTAAAGACGTTGTCGCAGCGTTGAGACGTTACATAACAGCATTGCGACGCTATGCTTGATATTTACAAAATTTTCATTATATTTTTCAAAGAGGGGAAAAATTATCAAGGTAGCGTTGAGACGTTATAGCATAGCTAGCGTCTCGACGCTACATCAAATTTTTCTATTCTGTTTGGAAATTTTATTGCAGCGTTTGAACGCTACTTGATCAGCGTCTGCCTTCTTGTCACTGTTTGGGCGGCTCAACACTGTCCTCTAGCGTTGAGATGCTAGCTCTCAGGTTGCTCCTTGATTATCTACCTTGATTTAGCCCATTTGTGGTTTATTTGACTCATTTTTCGCCCCGAACAACCTCGAATTCATCTTTTTTCTTGGAATGCTCGGTTCCTACAAAATTTCACAAATAGAAGTATCAAAGTACACTTATAACATACAAACCTACTAAATTATAGGTCCTAAAATAGCAGTTTTTAAGTGTTATCAACCACTCCAAACTTAGAGTTTTGCTAGTCCCGAGCAAAATTAGAATGCAAATAAGTAACAAACTTTAATGCTAACATGCTTCAAACTCATCACTCAATGCATAGTAACGTGTAATGAGCTCAATAAATGAAATGTTCATGCACATTCTATCAGTAAGCAAGTCGAAAGCCAATTCTTATCCTCTCTTACGTGTGTGTGCATGTCTATCCTATTCTAATCCTTACAAGCCCGGAGTGCATTTAATGAAGCCTTTCCCGAATTGCTCCTACTCTAGTACTAAATTGTTTTCAAGTGAAAATTCTAACTTAGAGGGTTTAAAATTATAATTATTTTTTTTTATTTTTTTCATCATCATCTTTTTAATATCAATTAAAAAAAAATTGTCTAAAAGAGGAGCCTAGTCAGGACGTACTACCTTCGTTCTGCCTTACCCTCGCTTCCTAGGCGCTGAACATCCAACTTTGAGCAACACCACTATTCTAGGACTGTACTCACTTTCTTTTTGCCTTTTTTTTAGTTTTCTCCATCGACTAAGGGGCCAAAGAAATGAAGAGTAACCTCTTTTAGACATGCTTTATTAAATAAATAAAATTTTTATCAAAGACTCCTTTATTTCAGAATTTCACTATCTAACAATCCGACCATTTTGAAGCAGCTTAAGTCTAACTCTATTAATTACACTCTAAGCCTTCAGGACTATAAGTTGGACGACTATGTGCTCAAAATGTAAGGAATTCAAAGAAGAATTTCAAACATAGCTTACAATATGCCTACTAGTTTCCCTATTTCTACTCACATACAAGTTGCAGCAACTCATGGGAAATCATAGTCCTTAGCATGCAAACATGAAAAATTCCATTTTTCAGCATACGGTTAGACGAACAATCATTCATATCATTAAATCTTAAAAATTTATCCAGAATTTACCATCCAAAATTAATCTCAATCAACACACAATTTACATTTAACATATCCTAACAGCAGACAGTACTCAAGACACTCCACCCCAAACTTAAAATGATACATTGTTCTTAATGTATAAAATAGAAAGAATAGGGAGTGAGCAAAACTGGCCTGGTAAATGATGTGATCCACAGAGTTTGCAAGTTTGTGTATCGAGTACTGTGGTGCTGGAGTTCCTAAATAGAGAGACTACCATCAAAAACCAAAAGAGAAATCAAGTAAACAAATAACGCAATAAAATAACATAGGTAAAGATATAAATTAAGAAAGGAAAATAAAAACAACATAAATAAGAATACGCAAAAAAACACCCCCTGAATGAAAGAGGTCGATCAATCCTCATTATCATCGTCATCTGAGTAAGAGGGTGGTGGTGCCAGTGGACGGAGGCGAGGGGCAGGGATGTCCGGAAATGCCTGAGATAAGAAGTTATAAATCGTCTCATGACGCTCGCACATAACTCTAAACGACTTCACTTGATATTCATACTGGCGGTGTCGGAGCAGCTCCATATGTTCCTCACTAGTCTGAGGGGCTCGTGCCGGTCTAGATTGTCTAGCCTCGCCTGATCAGGATCTTGTGCTATATGCTCAGGATCTTGCTCGAGAAGCTCGGGCTCTGGCATTTGTGCCATAGGTTCCGCTCCACGCAATTCCATTATGAAATTCTTGTCCATGAGTATCTTAGGATGGATTACCTCTTCATTAGAGTTCCAGGTGACCCCTGCTTCTCTACATAACACCATGATGAGTGAGGGATGTCCAAGCCCCCTAGTAGTCGATCAATGGCAGATGTGGCAGATGAATTGGTAAATGATTTTTCTTATGTCAATTGTCCTTTCCGTGGCTATGGCATAGAGTAGTACAACACGCTTCCTAGTCACATCACTCATCTGGGTTACCAGGAGCAACTTGGCACAAATGAAGCTGTGCCACACCCTATTAGAGACACTAAGGTTGGATGTCTTGAATTTGATAGCTTCACCCCGTCTAATCACCCACTGAGCCCCAGGCTGGCAAAGTTCCCGGATGATCTGCTTGACATCCACATGATCCCTAACATAAGCCTGATACTCATCTTGCTTGTACTCGCGTACCCTATAGTGTCTGTTGATGGATGTTGCATCAAAATGTGTGCGTCGTCCTCGTACAAATGATCTCGATTCCCCTTCTCGTAGGTTAGCATAGAATTCTCTAATTATGGGGACAATAGAGGCCTCGGGCTACCGCACGAACTCGAACAACCCTCATTAAGCAATATTATCATATAATTGAGGTTGTTCGACTTCACATGGTGCTAACCCGCATTCTTGCACTATGGATCTACTCACTACGTACGTTTGGTATCGAGATTTGGCATCGACATCAATGAATCATTGTGAGTCAAAAGAACTAGAGCTCCCTACGTTTCCCCTAGCTCTCTTAGAATTCATCCTGTCAATTAAATTGTCAAGATTAGGAGAACTTAAGAATTAGTCACATAAGCTCAAGATAGGTTTATGTACATGTATACAATTTAGTGCTAAAAGTGAACCCATGATATGCATAATTAGTTTTCTTAACAATGTTACACTATGTATAACAACTACGTTTCAAAAATAATTGCATAGAAAGTAGCTCCATAATGAATAATATGAAATTTCACAACTCTTCTAGTTATAAATGTGCTTGTTCTTTATACCAACATTTAATATTAACTTCCTAACTCATGAATAATTCAATCAAATTACTCCACAATTAAGCCCATAAATTTTGAAAGATAAATTTCTTTAACAAAGATGCCAAAAATCTCCAATACTCATGTATAGACTTGATCCAATCCAATCAATATATAATCTTGAATGTACATCATAGCTATGGTGTAATGAACATGTTGAATTAATCCAAGAAGCAAAAATATGCATGAATGAATTAGAATTCTAGCAACCATACCAGACCCCACATTGTATTTTCTTCAATCAGCTATGCACAAAACTAAAGGAGTTATGTATGAACTTGAGTTTATTCATAAACAAAGTTGCAAGGAACCAATCATGACTAGCAAATCAACTTCTAATACCAAGTTTACAGCATAAAATTTCATGATTTTGTTGATTATTAGCTAATGAAAAGTAATTGTTTTCCAAACAATTTCTTCAAAAACCAAACTCAAATCTAAGAAACTCATACTTTGAAGCTTATTCAATTCAACCTAAACCATGCAAATTCAGTAATTATACATAGATCAGCGCCCAAAGATTGAGAATCATTTATATTTACTTGGTTACCCAAAAATTAGAGCTTTGAAAGAGCAATTTTGATTTTCGGAGAAGAACCCACAAATTGACCTTGAATCTTCAAATTTGGGCAAAATAGGAGTAATAAAAGTTTGGATTTTCAAGATTGACCAAGGAAAAGTGAAAAATCAAGGGAGATTTGAAGAAAATTCTAGAGAATTTGAGAGAGAATAGCTATGGGGATTAGGGCACGATGAGGGAAAAAATTCTTTCTGTTTTGTAAAAAAATGCCAAATTTAGAATTTTAATCCAGATTTTGCGACAGCGTTGAGACGCTATAAGACAACATCTCAACGCTGTGACCACTGTATTACTCACTTGTTGCTGCATTGAGATGCAGGTGGGCGTCTCAATGTTGGTTCGTGAATGCCTCCGCCTTTTTTTTTTAAGAAAAATTAAAAACAAAAATTTTCTGCACCAAAAAGATAACTAAAATTAGTAAACACATAATAAATAAAAATAATTAATACTTAATAAAAATCAACTAAAAATAAAAAGAAATAAATAAATAATTAAATAAAAAAAATTGAATAAAATAACTAAGTTGAATTTTGGGTTGCCTCTCAAAAAACGTTTTGTTTAACCTCTTCTAATCACAACTCACTGCAATACCGCAAGTGTACAAGTCAAGTTGTAATATAAAACAACTCTACGGCCGAGTATCGTCCA
>JAOANK020188865.1:0-29670 GCA_026257165.2 Telfairia occidentalis
TATAAATCCCAACAGTTGTGATTATGAATAACTTTTGAGGCTCAACTTGCATGTAGTCATTTTATTTTCAGATATAACTTGTCCTACAGTGTATAAAAGTGCAACTTTGGATTTATAATGGAGTGCCCTCGAGTTAATGAATGAAAATTAATTAATTAATTAATTAATTTTGTAACATTAAAGCTTATAATCTATACGTCCATAAGGTTCCCTTGTAGGCTCACAAGAAAATTAATGGATTAATTATACTGAGTGAGAATTAAATTTAAAAATATTAAAATTTAAATTTAATGTATTAGATGCATTAAATAATATAATAAAGAAAAAATAGATTAATATATTGGATACATTGATTAAAGAGAAACTTCCTAGATAATTTTAATATATAAAAGATATATAAAAATAATTATTTGAATGAGATTTAAATAATTTAAATATATTTTAATATATAGGATATTGAAATATGAAATTTGATTTATTAATTATATCAAATAATAATTTGAATGAGATTCAGATAATTTAAATATTAAATTTGAATTAGGCTAAAATTTTATTCCAAGTCACTATAAATAGGACTTTTTAATGCTCACGCCACATTGTGGTACTACTAAAAAAAAATTACAAAATTTGATTTAATTTATCGTAATATGACTTGATTGACTCTCAGGGTCTATCTCTCCTCTAGAGCATGCTGCACAACCACTCATTCATCCTAGTTAGGTTAAGGCTAAGAGAGCCCTTCAGATATCATAAGATGCGTTTTATAGCGTAAAGATTTATGATTAGTGGAAAATGTGCATGAGCTGACAACCTTGATTTATGGCATAAAAGAAAGGAGATGAGAGGAGCCCTAAAGAGGAAAGGGGTAGAAGAGAGGGGGGAGGGGGGCACTAGTGCACCCTTGCTTTCGCAGTCTCTTTAAATTTAAAGGGACTTGATTTTGATTCTTGGGATGAGTGGTCTGACAGAAAACAACTTCTCTCGAACAGAGCTGCGAGGTCAAGATGTGGTTTAGGGTTCAGGCGCATCGAGCTTAAAGTCTTTTCCTCTAGAATCGTGTGCCATGTGAAATGTAGGTCATCACCGTTCTTAATCGAGACTTAGGTTAACCTTCGTCTCGAAACTGAGTATTTCTATTGATTGGTCATGTTATATAGGCTCAAGTTAGACATCCAATTGCTTATAAGCAAACCACTTCTTCCTAAGTCTTGGTCAAGAAGATGCAGATAAAACGCCAATAGATAGCCTAATGTCAGCTTCTACGGCATAAGCTTTCAAGAAGTGAGCTATCAATCATAAGAATTTTTTTTATCTCTCTTCCGAAAGAAAATTCTTTCAATGCTTGTAACAGCAAATGGTTCCTAACCTCATCTAAATAAAAGTATGGCATATCTATCGAGATGGTAAAACGTTTGGACAAGTAACGCGATGAATCGTAACGCTCTCTGCGTTGTCTCCTTCCAATAATGGATGTGGGAGGTTGTCTTCCCTTCCACCTCTCTCCATCGCCTTTCCTTCTTTTAGCAGCTCATCTCGAATTGTCGAATGTTTAGCGAATTGATCATAATTGGTCGACCACTCAAGGCTTATCTCTTGATTCCCATTGTAAGAAAGAGAGGGGATGAGAAAGATAGATAGAAAGTGTGTAGTTAGGGTGGTTGTGAATCACTAGGTAGCCAACATTTACTTAACTCGACTCTAGCAATGCCTAAAAACTCTCATGCCTTTCTTGATTAGACTAACGCAAACGACGATTTCCATCTTTCTTAATTGAGAGAGTAATTAAGAACAAATCTCTCTCTCTTTTTTTTTATTTGGGGGGGGGGGGAGGAGTAGAGAAATCAAAGAATAAATCTTGAAGCTCATCCTCTTCAACATAAAGGGTTTGCTTGTACCAAAATGGCCTAGCCTTATAGGAAAATCTCAATTCAGACAGACTTGCATTGACCTTAACATCAAAGGATGAATCTGGTCTATCCATTTGTATGCATTGTCTTAACTCACTTCTAACCTCTCCTCACACTACAAAGAACACATAACGAAAATAGTCTGGTAAGGGTTGTACAAGAGAACGACCCTATTAGAGAAAGAGATATTTGGAACTCAAAAAGGAAGACATGATCTACATAAGGGCTAAGCCTAAATCAATCAACTCTCTTAAGAAATACAAGGTTATTCTTTGCAAAATTTTTTATTTTTTTTCTTTTAAAAAGGTTTCCACCTTAATCTTCCGTAAGGAAGATCTCGTGGTGGAGATTCAATTACAAGAAGTTGTTCATATTTGAATGTAAGAAGTTGTTGAAAATTGTAATTCTTCAAAGATATACTCTTTTATATATAATTTTAAAATTTAATTCAATGTTGATCGTTGATTCTAAATTGTTTAGAAATCAATTTCACATAGGGTTCAAATGTTCACCTAATACTCTTCTCAAAAGGTCACATCCAAAACTCTACTTTTCACTCATTATTTTCTTTCAATAAAATATTATACCAACTTTTAAAAATGAGGCAAATTTAGTATAAATTATAATAAACTTCAATTTAATTAATCAATTATTTAATTTTACTTAGTTATTATTAATTCATATAAATTAAATTATTAAAATAGATTTTTTTTTTTTTTGGTATTAAAAATCATAACAAAATTTAAATACATTATATATCAATAATATTATTTCTAATGAAAAAGCTATATTAATCTTTTTTAGGCGATGTATTGTTATTTTCATTAGTTATCATCTGTTAATATCAAATAAATTTTTAAGTTATAATTAATTAGTACTAAATATAGTAACAAAGAAATTTAATAATAATGTATATTAATAATTGTAGTTCTAATAAAAATTGCATTAATCTTTTTTTAATTGATGTAATTTTTAATTAGTTATTATTTTTAATATCAAAGAAATGGTTAAAAAAAATAGTATCAAATTAGTTTTTAATAAAATAAATTAAAATTTATTATTGGTTGTTATTTTAATTTAAAATATAGGGAAAAATACAATTTTGGTCCTTGAGGTTTGAGATTTGTGTCTAATTAGTCTTTGAGGTTGTAAAATGAACACTTTAATCCATAAGGTTTAGAAAATAATTCTAAATAATCCCTGGATTAAAGTTGAGCGTTAATTGACTAATGAAAAATAATGTGGCAAAACTTATGTGACATTTTTTTTTATTAATTTTGTATTTGTTTTATCTCACGTGGTAAATTTTTTCTAATTTTTTTCTCTTTCTCCCATCCCCCTCCCTGTTTCCCTTCTTTTTTCTCTCTTCTCCCTTCCCCTCCGTGTTTTCCTTCTTTCTTCTTCTTCTTTTTTCTAATTTTTTTTTCTCTCTTCTCTCTTTCCACTCCCTTCATTTTTTTGTTTTCATCCCCTTCTTCGAGTCTCTTCCATCTCTTCATCTTCCTCTAGCAGTCGCTCACCGCCAAAGAAGGACAACAACAAAAATTGATTTTTTTCATCAACTAGTGAGTTAACAAAAGACCAAAAATTCTAATTGTTATTATCAATTATTTGATCCCGATCCTTTTTTTATTTTCTTCCTTTTTCTTCTTCTTCTCTGCTTTAGGACAGCCACCAAAATGGATTTTTTTCATCAACTAGTTTGCTTATCCAACTCTCTATTCTACGAAAATTGTTTTGTTTTCTCAAATGCAAAGCGGCAGCAGCAGTTGGTGGAGGAGAATGAAGATAGGAAGGAGAAAAAGATTTTTTTTTTGTTACATAGGTTAAAGCAATACAAAATTAATCAAAACTTGCCACATAAGTTTTACCACATCATTTTCTATTAGTCATCAAATGGTCAACTTTAACCCAATGACTATTTAGAACTATATTTTCCAAACCTTAGGGACTAAAATGTCCATTTTGAAAACTCAGAGATCAAATAGACACTAAACTCAAATATGATGGACTAAAATTCTATTTTTCTCCCAAATATATTAACATGCTATTTAATGAATGTATTCCTTAATTGATTAGAAATATATAAGATGTATTCTAAGAATTACAATATGCCTAATTCATATTTTGAAATAAGATAATTTCTAGTAAACAACATCTATATATTTCTCATTTTCATACCATACGTATCGTAAGCAGCATTAAAAGAATAACATTTTTATTCTTATTCATTTCATATCAATTCTTAATAAGTAAACGGGTGGAAAATATAACTTTCAAAATGATGAGAATCAAATGGAAATTATATTAAAAAAACAGACCAAATTTTTAATTTAACAAAAACTATTATTTATCCTAAAATCACAGGCTAATAAAAAGCAACTTCAAATTGAATAACAAATAATCATAAAGGTGAACAAATTAAAGATTTTACCAAAAGTTTATAATATAGAAGGGAAAAAAGAGAATTGTTGTGTGAAGAGTTATGCGAAGTCCAAATGGAAAGCCAAGGCGAAGCGTAAGCAGAGATGCGCATGTGGGTATCCGACGATTGGAAGTGGATTTGACAGGACGAGAATTGGTATCAAAAGAGGTAATGAGATTAAGACATTTGAGATGACCTTTCAACCCCAAAGAACAAGAAAACAAAAAGCGGAAGAAAAAAAGAAAATGGTCCCCAAAAACCCTAACCCTAAACAAACAAAACCTGTAACAAAAGTCTCTCTTGCATCAGCATGGCCTCCAACTCCTTACTCCAACAGGTTTTTTTTTAAGAGATTAATTTTTAAGTGTATTGATGGGGCACTGATTCTTACAACCCCAATAACTCTGACCCACCTACCCCCTTCTGACTCTCGTTCAGTTTTCTGTCTTTATTATTATTATTATTATTTTTTTCTCTTTGCAAACATGTTGCGTACACAAGTCCCAGTTTGTGATTGAAATGGGACTCTTCATTAAAACAGAGAGAGAAAGAGAGTCACGTGTGTGATGTCTCGTCTCTCATTCAGGGTATTGTTTCATTCCTTTTGCTGCCTCACTCAGCCTCTCGATTCCCTCTGGAACAATGCCTGTCATCGGCCTACGGCCTCCCCACTCTCAACCCTCACCCCTCAGCCTACATGTTTTGTGCACTGTAAAGCCTTTTAAATTTTAAAACATATTACACACTGTTAACTCCAGTGATCACGTTTAATCCATTGGTCATTCCTATTAAATGGACAGAGAAAATAGATGTTTCTTAGTGGGTGTGGGTGGTGTTTTTTTGGCTTTTTCTGATCCAATGGACTACTTTGAATTTACAGTTCTGATTTTTGCTCACATTTGCCCGTTGTGTAAACCTATGACAACTGAATATAATTTAAAGCTTAACTTATAGATTATCTTCCAAACTTTTAAGATCATGGTTTTCAAAATATTCCTAGTTTAATACACCTAGAATTTAAAAGTGTCTAATAAATCTATGAATTTTTAATTTTGTGGTTAATAGAGCTTGTCTATCATATTCAACATTTTTTAAAATTAAGAAACCTATTACACACAAAGTTATAGGCTCTAACTTTTAAATTTTATATCTAATAAATCCATAAATTTTTAAAAATATCATATATGATACGAATTTATTAGACACAAAATTAAAAATTTAAATATACTTTAAAGTTAAGGGATCTATCAAACACAATTCTAAAATTCAAAGATAAAACTTGTAATTCAACTCAATTTTAAATGAAACAAGTTCAATTGGAATTGGAAGCCCTATTAATTAGTTTATTACCATTCATGAGCATTTGTATAATATTGTGTGGGTGTTAAGCTATTGGTTTAAATATCATTTTCGTCTCCCAAACTTTCAATATTATTTTCTTTTTGATAACTTTTAAAAGGTTTATTTTGAACCCTAATTTTTTAAGCTTGTTCTATTTTGATTTGCAAACTTTCAAAATATCTACTTATTTAGTCCCTAAACTTTAAAAAATAATCATTTTAGTCCTTACCTTAATTTTTTATTTTTACAAATTAATAATAAATAATTTAAAACTTTCAAAAGGTCTGCATTTTATTTGTGTTTTTAAATTTTGATTAACATGACCTTTGTATTTAATATTCTAGTCTTGCAATTATTTAAGATCTTGTTAACTTGCCCTTTTTCAATTATGATAATATAATCTTTGTGGAAATGATAGTTTAGAACTTTGAATTGTTTATTTATTTCATTTATATTCAGTTGAAGGATTTCTTTCTAGGATGAGATTATTTTATAACAGGTTTATTTATTAAATTGAGATATTACATATATATTTTTTAAATAATAAATAACTTTTACCGACATTTTATGTAACATCAGTAAATGTGACTCAAAGGTAACAATTTTAGAGGGAAAAAAACAATTGGAAAATAAATTTGTATCTTTTAGCAACGCACAAAGTATATATAGCGACACATTAATATTTTCTAAAATCAGCGTTTTAACGGCACATAAAAAGCAACTATTAGCAACGAAATAAATCTGTCACTAAAAAATTATTAGCGACACATATACGCGTCACTAAAACTTTTTATTAACGATGCATATGAACTTCGCTAAAGAAAAGAATAAGTGACGAATGTAAGCATCGCTAAAACTTGAGTATGCATCGCAGAAAACTTCTTTCCTGTGACGCACTCTTTTTTGTTGGTAATACCTAATAAGACACGGTATTATCGATGGATTTTGCAACGAAACTTTACACATCGCTATAACTTTTAGCAATGTGCTTGATGTGTCGTTGGATGTCTAATTTCTTGTAGTGAGGTTCAAGTATGTGTAGTGATGTGTTAACATAAGTATGTATCCAAACTACATAAGTTGAAACCATGTATTGAGTAAGAAAATTTTGGGTGTAAAAATAATATTACAACAACCAAAATGATTATTATTTTAAAAGTTCAAAGATTAAATTAGATACTACGAAAGTTTAGGACTAAAATATTTATTTTTTAAAAATTTAAAGACTAAAATAAATAAAAAAAATTAAATTTATATTTAAAAAAATCTGAAAGTTCAAGAAGAAGATTGATGCTGTTTTTAGTGGATTGTTTTTAATACTATTTTTTTATACATAAAAATGTCAAATCAATATAAACCAATTTCTTCTACAAAATAACATATTAAAATATAGTAAGAATATAATATTTGATAAGAAAATTATTAGTAATAAGAATCAATTAGTTCACCTCCCAACTAAACTGGAATAACTATATGTATTACTTAGGTTTAGGGTTAATTGATAATATTTTGTTAATAGTTTATAGTTGGTCAATCCAAACATAATTTAATGACTTATGGTTCGATTTCCAACCTTGTAATTGTTGAATTCAAAATAAAAAAAATTAAGAGTAGTGCATCTTGAAGAATTTTAGATTAAAATAATATTACAAAAAGTAATAACTAAAAATTGAAAATATAGAGAAAGTCAAAATACCTATATCTATAATTACAATTAATTAATATGTGGGTTAGTGAGTGTTTTGTTTTTAAAGAGAATTAGTGATTCTCATTGATTAAAATGATCTTTTTTATTGAATAGGGAAATCTTATTCTTGTCCTCTTAAGTTTTTTACCTTTCACAATGAATTGCCTTTCCACTTTTAAGTTTTCTTAACCTCTTGTGAAGCTTTTTGAATAGACATTAGACTTAGTCGTTTCATCCTTTTTTCTCTATTAATTTTTTCATTCAACAAAGTCTGTTGGAACCTTTTTTTTAGTTATGTCGTTTTGCTTCTTACTCATATGCATTTTTCTTTCGATATATTACTTGAATCTTTGCAATAAAAATCATTTATGTTTATTTAAAATATATTTTTAAATTTTAAATTACATATGCATGTGTATAATATTGCAAAATAAAAATCTGAAAAAAAAAACATTTTGATCAAATTTGGGCTTAAACTTAGTTCTAGAAAGTGAAAAGATGTACATAGTGCCAATACACTAGAGTAATTTTATAATTTATATTTGGATTAAATTAAATACAATGTATCACATTATGTCATCGTGTGATTTCTGTGTAAATAGCGATGAAAATCATTGATCAAAACAAACCGATCACGTAACTTGATATAATCGCGTATCTCGTTTTCACACGATTGCATAATTCAATACATTATATTTAATTTGATTCATTTATAAATTAAAAATCATTATGGTGTATTGGTCGACACTACCCCCTCGGGTCTATGCACTAAATTGGCTCCTTTCTTCATGCCTTAGTCAGATTACGCCAAAAGAATGCGGATAAAAATTTGGAGTAGACTAGCGTTGAGAAGTTGTATCACCGCTACAGAAAATTGGTGGCATTTTTGTAAATAAAATGCCACAGTGTTGTGACACTGTCCCTAGTGTCTCGACGCTGTCGTGATGCTGTATTTAAGCTTCTTTACGATTCTAGAGTTCGAAGAGAGTGTTTTGAGGCCAATTTTTAAGAGAATAACCACTGTTTTGCTGACAACTTGTGTTGGGAGCTAGGAGGAGGATCTCTTGGAGCTCGGGGATGAAAGCCAAGTGCTTGGAAAGCAATTCGGAGCTGGAAACGGAGTAGAATTGATTTGGAAGTCTTCTTTTTCTATCCTTATTTTTTTGAGCAATGAATTTTATGGATTGTTTGGATTGTTTTGCTATAATTAGGTATAGCTAAATTCATTTGTTATGGGGATTAGATTAGCTATGAACCATTTTATTTGTATTATTTGATCGTGAATTGATTTTATTGGAATTTCATTTGAGTAATTTGTACCCATTGCATTTCGTTGATTAATCACCTACTAAATTGATTTATGGTTTATGATTTGTTAGAAGTAGAAGTTCTAAACTTGATTTAATTGCCCAACTAATGTTTGTTTATGCGTGAGAATGATTTGCAAATAGTAGAAGTTCTTAATGCCTAACTTGTTCTTATTAATTGGACGTTAATTGTGAGATTAAGTGTGAGGGTTGATTGAGCTAGAATTAGGAAACCCAAATTAAAACTTTGGAACTTATGAAATTGCAAATAAATAGATCCTTCAGTTATTTGTATAATTGATTCGGTCTGTCAGTGAAATCGACACACCCCTAGAACTCCCTTGACCTCGAATTTTATCCCTTAATCATTTTCACGCTTGCTTTGATTTCTTTATTTTATTCAAATCATCTCATGTAAGGACCCAACTTCTAAAAAATATCTACCTAGGATCCCTATCAACATGCATACTCATGAACAAGGATTTTTGCAAGTTTTACAAACACTGAGATCATTTTTTCTCGTAAATGAGAAATAACTTTATTTCAAATAATTCAAAGTGCGTCAGGATCACAATTTCATAAAAAATAATAACAAGCTAACTGTATGTGCAACTAAACTAGTTCAACCAAACCCAAGTACTTGGTTCAAAAACACTTTAAATGAAAACAACGGTGAGAAAAAATATGAATTATGCGGAAGACTGGACGTGTGACCATGACCTTAACAATCTCTCCTCAGTATCCACCACGACGACCCTTTTTATTACCTAAAGAGAAACAATGAAGAATAGGTTGAGTATAAAAGAAATACCCAGTAAGTGACCCCAACCTTCAGGGTCAGACATGCATCACACACAAATATGCAACCAGTGTGAGTCCTATAGCCTACATAGAGAAAGGCAATCTCATAGGGGACCTCGATATAGTAATATGCAGAGGAACAACACCTCATGGAGAATCCCCAATATAATACCACGCAGAGACACATAATCTTATGGAGGATTTGAATATAATATTCATGCAGAGAAAATACATTCTAATGGAGGACCTAAATATCATATTCATGTAGAAAGTCACAATCTCATGGAGATCCTCAGTATCATATTCATGCAGAGAATTACCAAACTTGACACATGCTCAACATCATATCACGTCATACTTAAACATCACCTATTACATATCTAAGTATGTCAACCATATCATACATAACATCACATAACATTATACTTATCTATCTCTAAGCATAAGCATAAGTATGACAACCACAACATAGCCTACAACAATCCAACAGTCATCTAAGTAGGCCCGAAAGCTTGTCCAAAGGTGGAGCCACCAACTACATATCTAAATATATCAACCATATCATACATAACATCACATCACATCATACTTATCTATCAACAAGCATAAGCATGAGTATGACAACCACAACATACACCACAACAATCCAACAGTCATTTGAGCAAGCTCGAAGGCCTGTCCAAGGGTGGAGCAACCTACCTTAATTGTTGGAAAACAGTGGGTAACTCCTAAGTGACTCGGTATTCGGTTCCTTAGCAACCTAAGTCAAAACATCCAAAATGTCCAATTAATTCCCTAGTCACTATTATCATTGAAACAAGAAGAGAATCTAAGGCTTTTAAGGGACAAGTACTACTAGAGAAACATGACATGCTCTTTGTCTAATCACCACCCACGCGTCGCCGCCACTGTCCGCCACGTGTCGTTCATGCGTCGCCGCGATTTGGGTGAACAGGGACCAGATTCAAGCTCTACTCAACCTCAGGTGTCCAACACCATCGGAATCAAGCTGAATAGAGGCCACACGCGCCACCAAGCTCTCCTTGAGTGTTGGTGCGTGTGTTGCACGTGCTAACATTACAGATTGCTTCCACCGCTCGTGTGCCTCACTACAGGTTCGATGGTGGTTTCGCTTCTACCAACGTATAGATCTCGACCTCATGCTTTCTTCCAACACTTTGTTTTGCTGAAGAAAACACTACTAATTGCCGGAAAGAAAGAAAAATGTCATTTAGGAGAGGAAAAATCCCAAAAAATGCAAGAGCCAAGAGTCTGCTACCTTACCTATTCTGTCGAGAGTATGCAAAGGTGCTTAAGAAATCATTCCTTAAGGAGAACGCGAATGGAGCAAAGAAATTAGGAAAAAAACCAAGGAAAATGGAAGAATTCGCGTCGCCAACAGCCTACCGTCGCTGCTGCCACCGAGGGCTAGTCCTTGTCTATCGTAGATGGTACTATGGGAAGAGTAGTCGGGTGTGAGGGGGAAATTTTCAAGAGGGAGAAGTGAGATTACGCATGAGTTTGAGAGTGGAAAAAAGAAAGGAAGGGAATTCTTTGTGAAAATAAATTAGAGAGGCTTGATTGCTAGACTCTTAACCAAATACTTATAGGTCTCCCAAAAAAATCTAATCCCTAGGCCTAATCCACTTATTTACGAAAATGTCACCCTTATTTTATTTTCCTTTTCTTAAAAGAAAATAAAATCCTCTTAGTTCAAACTTAATTCAATATTCCTTATTTAACGAATAGGCCAAATAAAAGACTAGTTAATAAAAAAACATTAAAAAAAGGGACGTTACACCTCAAATTTTGTTTTCCCTAAATAGAGTTGAGCAAATTCCATTACATAACTAAAAGAATTGATAAATTGATTTTCAGAAGAAAACATTCGGTCTCTTGACCGTTTTACTTACTATGATTGATTCGTGTGCTTGCGGCGACGCATAGTCGTTGGGTGCAATCATGCACTTTATGTGATGTGAGAATTTTTTTGAGCTAAAGGAAATAACTCTTCATCAAACATAATATGTCTAGAGATGTAAACTTTGTTTGTATGAGGATATGTGCCCCTATATCCCTTTTGAATAGAGTTGTATCCAATAAACACTCAAGGGTGAGTTCGTTTTGAAAGCTTGTTCTTACCGTGAAGTCTCAAATAAGGAAAACACATGCATCCAAATACTTTAATGCTATCATAGTTAGATTCTTTATTGAATAGTTTCATGAAAGAGCTTCCAAATCGAGTATAGTAGTAGACATTCTGTTATATTTATGAGAAAAGTTGCAGTCAAGAAAATATCTATCCAATACCTTTGAGGCACATTTACTTAAATGATAAGGGACAACCCAATTTCTACTATGTACCTATGCTTTATTTATTTATTGTTATTATTATATCATTCCATTTTGTTGAGTATGGAGGCAAGAAAATTGATTGATGATTCCATTATTTTCAAGTTGAGCCTTAAGAATAAAAGATTGAAACTCTCCCCTACCATGACTTTGAAACACCTTCATTTTCCTTTTGATATTGATTTTCTATAAGATTATGAAATGTTAAGAAGTACTCAACAAAATCAGATTTCTTCCTTAAAGGAAACAACCACATATATTGAGAGAAGTCATGCATAAAGCTAGCACAATATTTTATATATTGGCAAGAAATGGTTGGAGTAGGACTGAAGCAAGCGCAAAGTCCTGGGTTGTGATTAACAAGCTCAAAGTTAGTTAAAAATAAATTATAAGAACGATTTACCTTTGAAATTGGTCAAGCCAATGAATTAGAAGACTTAAATTATTAAATGCACTTGCACGATTAACAAGCCCACCGTACTCTAAGAAAGAAATACACCACAAACTTGATGACGAATCAAACTTCTCTACAAACTAATCTAAACTTACAAATTGAGAGGCCCACTCTATAAGGTGTGGGCTAGGCTAGGTTTACAAGCCCACCTCATGTTTGGGAGAAGGGATTATTAAACCCTATCTAAAAAATAAAGAATAATAATAATAAACCAAGTTGTTCAATCCCCAAACTACTTTTAAACTCCATCACTACTCTTACCCCATACTTTTCTCCTCTCCCCTCTCTCTCTCATCAAATTAAATTAACAAAAAAAATATAATAATTAATCTTTTCTTCCATTTATTGAGGGTGAATAATCAAACATGAACTTATCCACATCACGATCAAACCTATAAATCAATACATTTATTCTTAACTTAGTTAACTAAGAACAAAATGAATAATTTATTTGATTGTTTAGTTAGAAAAATAAAATCTCAAATTACGTAGAAAAAAATTAAAACTATAATAATATCTCAATTTTAGAATTGAGATAAATATATATTTATTCAAAGAAATGTTGCCAAAAAAAATAAAATTTAGTAAATTATATACAATCAATAAAACAAAAATAACTATACACTCTAAATACAGACTACTACTTACACCTAAGTTATATAATTTTGCTCCTCAATACAAACTACACAATCTCAACCCATAACCGAACAGCCCCTTTTGGGTTGTTTCCTTTATATGAGCTCCTCGGGTGGTGGACTTTTGTATTCTATTTTGTAATGTTCGCTTATATTCTCCCATTTTACCTTTTAAAACACAACTGAACCCCATTTACATTTTGAACGGTAAAAAGGAAAAGGTAAAGAAGAAGGTATACAATTTGTCAACTGGAAAGCTATGAACTAACTATATACAGAAAACACAGACTTCAAACTACAAAGTTGTAAGAAGCTCATATTTGGGTTGGGCTAAGGCCTAACCATTTTCGTTTCATCTCGGTGTTGATGTAAACTTACTGAACCAAGTGAAGTTACAAAACATACATTTGAACAGATTGTTCATCAACATTCAAAAGTTTAGGGTAATTCTTTCATGTTGCATGATGAAAACTCGGTTTTCTTAAAAAAAGCAATTGAAAACATTGAAGGGTAGCGAACAATGTATGACAGACAGCCTGACAATGAATTTCACATCTCCACCAATCCAACGACTGATAGTTTTAGGGTGATAAAAACCCACGATCTAAATCTGTAGACATGAGTTCACAAAAAAAAAAAAAAAAATTAGAGAAAATGGCTCCAATTTCGGAGGAAAAAAATGGTGGATTATTACAAAAAACTTGTTAGAAAACATCCAAAGGAGGGCATTGAAGTAAAGCTGCATTTCAAACATCCCTTAAACCTTTCTAACCGTGGAAGATTCTCCTATTATAATTGCAAAGACGCTGCTAGCCATTAGTTTTGTCGACTATTAATGAAGGGAGGATGGATATGTAGCTTCTCCATAATATCCTAACGACATCGCTTTGTGGAGCCAAACTAATACAAAGCTTTTGTAGAAATCTACCCCAAACTTTTATAATCCAAGTCTTTCAACGCTCTCTTACACAACATGCACTATGCAGGACCCAAATCCTCGCTAAAGCAACCGTTACTATAAGGGATTTTAACCTTCCTAGAGAAAAGGGAGCATGAAGGATATATTTAGGCAATCTAACGGGCAAAGAAAGATTAATCGCTAGACTTAGATAAAAGAGGAACTCTATGCAACAAGAAGAGCAAAACAAAGAAATGTGTTTCTGCACGAACGTGTCCTGGGCAATGAGAACATCCTGGGAGGAATGCTTAGACCTGAAAGAGAACAGAAACGAGGTTGGGAGTGGTTTCGTTCACATTCCGACGCTCAAGTTAGTAAAGTGACTGAAGTCGCAGATAACTTTTATTTGGGATCAGAGGCGTATCTTTTACTGCTGCTTGAGGTCCTTCTTATAGTGGTCAGAGGGACTTTCGAAGGAGGTGGTTGCCATTTGGTCTGCCGAGAATTGTCGTGGACGATGATCTGTTAATTGGAGGCAAAATTCCTTCTTGACCGTGCTTCCTCCAGCACACTTATCGGATGCAGAATTATTGGCCTTGCAGCCTTTCATTCTGCTCATCACCCCAGCTCGGCCATCGCCGAGTTCACTCGAGGTGACGTGTCCCCAAGATGTGTGGCCTTCCCTGAGTGGTCCAGGTGTTTACCGATGGGCTGACCCCCAACAATGGCCCCCCCTCTACGTGGTCTTCTTCTTCGGAGGGGCCTGCAGAGTTCATTCAGGGTTCCTTCAGGCTTTCTTTTTGGCTCGAGGATGGACTCGGTCCTCGGTTCCCTTATATCGCGGTTTCTGTTATCCGAATCGTCGTATGCTTTCAAGAACCGGAGCGACTCTTTTAGCAATTTGACAGCCATCGATCTGTCAAGTCATCCTACGATGTCATGGTGCCCCATAGGGGCTATTTAAGAAAGGCTTGAATCACTTGGGTGGTTCACAAGCTCGATGCTCTCGATCCACGCTTCCAGCCCAACCCTGCAACAGGTCAGCACCTTTTCTCTTTCTCTCAATTTTTGATTTCCTTTTAATTCCTTCAGGATATCTGCAAATGTCGATAGCTTCTTGTTTATCAGTGACGGTAGAGGATGGCGTCTCCCGAGGACTCTACCTCGGGTAGGGGAGTGGCATCGCCTCCCCCTCGACAAACAGGTCTCCTCCCTTCTCGCCTGTCTTCTGGTTCTCTGGCCAGCCTTCGGGAGAGATACTTCATCCCTGACAACGGGGCTACTAGGTTACTCGTTACTAGGGAGTCGCTTGAGAAGCCTCCTTTGTGGTACATATCTTTCTATCCTCAGATAATTGAGAGGGGGATTAGGCTCCCTCTTCATCTGTTCGTCCAGGCTTTTTTGTCCTCAGTCAAACTGACACTAGCGCAGATTACCCCCAACGGCTGGGGAGCGTTGCTGGGGTGCTATGTGCTCTGGCTGCGTCTAGGCAAGGCCACACTCGAGGTCGGTCAGACACTTAGTGCCCTCTCTGTGAAGGTCCATCCCAGGGTCCCCGACTATCTTTACATTTTTGCTCGAATGAGTAGAAAGATGAAGATCCACGGCTCTTCGTCAATTTCGAAGTGGAAAGATCACTGGTTTTATGGTTTGGGGGAATGACTCGTCTTAATGTGGATTGTGGGCAATTGTTCGAAGTCCCGATCGAGTTTGGGTACCTTATGAGTCTAATTCCTCTAGATCTGCCGAGGTCGTGCTCTCCAATTGCCACTGACAGTTTTTCTCCTACCTTACAGGTCTCCCCACTTCCCTTAAGCCTCTCTCCGAGACTTCTATTAGGGTGTTGAAGGCCGCTTCGAGGCTCTCTGACAAGGTCTACCATAGTGACTGCTCCTATGTGAGGAGTCTCTCTTTGAGTACGGTCTTCTGGTCCCTCATGTCGAAGGTAGGCTCTCCCGGCTCACTCCCATAATCTTTCAAATTTGACATTGACTACAGGTATGTATCTCTACCTCAGTTTCTGAAGAAATGCCAACTAAACACTGTGAGTTTTGGGTGAGGCTTCACACTAAGCGTATGAGACACTCGAGCGACGTCGAGCTATCGACTGGCCGCACCAGAGTCAAGTCGCCTTTCCAAGGGCCCCTACCAGCTCTGCCTCTATCTTCTTTTCATCTCAAAGTGTCCACGCTTCCTTCTTCTTCCACTGCTAGCGAATGGATTCACATTGTGCGACCTTCTCCGGCACCCAACCAATCTTCGGGTTGCCGACCAGACGACTAGGCAACCTCCCGCTATCCTCTTGTTGATATCCTCTCCTCTGATTCCGAACCTCCCTCAAGTTTGAGGGTAGTCGCCCGTTTGGATTTTGGGGTCCCTTGCTTACTAACCCCTCTGCTTCTGAAGTGCAGAAGATTGTGGTCGAGGCCGTCTACTCTATGATGGGTTGTGCGTTGGGTCGGGTGGCCTCCAATTCTCAACGAACTGATCAGATGTTGAGTAGCGGTTGCTAAAACATGTCTAAGGTTTGTGTTCCCCCCTATTTCCTCTTCTCATGACTTCCCGACCCTTAACGACTTTGCCCACTCGTGTAGGCTAGGGTCGTTTTCTACCAAGCAATGGTGGTAACGAACTCTGAGCTTCGAGAGTGGATCAACCAAGGTGTGGCCGACGAGGCCCAGCTTCGAATGGTCAAGAAGGGAAATCGTGCTACTGAAGCGAAAGTGTTGGCTGCTCGTGCTGAGGTCGAGGTTATGCGTAAGGAGGCGGAGTCTCTACAGATAGTGCTTGGGGATGTGCAGGCGGAGATTGTCGTGCTCCGGTGAGAGGTGTAGGATGCCTTGGACGGCTAGAAGACAGCAGAGGGTCTAGCAGCTCTTACTGCGAAGGGGAAGAAGGTGGTCGAGGAGGAAACTCGCACGCGCCGAGCTCACCCTTTCTGACCTTACTCTGCTAGTGGCCACCTTTGAGGATCATCCTGGGACCCAAGATGCCCAGAAGGAGTGGGCTGCCGGAGGGCTAGATTTCGCCTGGAGAAAGCCAAGGAGCAGTATCCTGATCTTTATTGCAAGGCGATTCAAGCAGCATACGACGCTGCTTGGGTCGCTCCTACTTAGAGTTTCGCTACCCAAAAAATGGCTCGTGCCGAGGATGTCCTTCCGCCCTCGGACGTCCTGCCACTTGGGAAGGTCAACCTGGATCATCTTGTAGATATCTTAGTTTAGGGTTGGCTTACCATTTGACGCCTCCTCCCCCTTCTCTTTTACACCACTTGTAACCAGCTAACTTCTATTTACTACGTATGAACTCTCCTTTTTTTTTTTATAATGAAAAGGGTCAGGTTTTTTTGTTTTGTTAATGCCTCGGTCTTGTTTATTCGGCATGACAGTTCACCTTTACGAGGGGGACGCGATCCTCAGTAGGATGTCTGTCAATACCTCGAATCTTTGCTTCTGTAAATCTCGCTGCCTTCTAAGGCGCGTTTTGCGTGCTTCACAATTCATTATCCTTTTTCCCCATGGCCTTTTCCTTTATAAAGAGGAGGTTCACCTTCAGTTCCCATCCGCATCTTTCATCATACTCTAACTGCCATGTCTAACGTTGATGATATTCCGTTCGACGGGGAGGACCTCACCCGCTCGTTCTGGGAAGTCATTCATTTCTCCTCCCTACTGGATCGGATGAGGAATGAGATCATGGAGAACAAGGATCGTCAGGTGGCTCTAGCAGAACACATCGTCAGATGCCGAGCGGTACGTCGTTTCATACTGATGGTTGGCCTTCCAAGGCTCACGTCGTTTCGGCTCAATCCCTCAATCTGATTCCTATTTGAGGGAGGGATTCTCCTCTTATTTTGCTCACCTTATCTCTTCTTTCTTCAACTCAAACTTCTCCAAACATGTTCTTTATTGCACTGTTGGAAAAGATCGATGCTACCTTGGCCGAGTGTAGGGTGAAGCGTAGGCAGTTGGAGGAGGTCGCTAGTCAAGAGTTCGACATGTTCCACCGCATGACGGATGCTTTCTGGGTGACGGCCCGAATGGTGACGAGGTGGAGGCCATGCAAGCTGGGCGTCTTTCTGCCATTGCGGACATGGAGAGGACGAAGGAACTCCTTCTCCGTCAGCTGGACGACACACTCCTCATGCAAGAGCGGGCGGTGAATCTGCTGGCACGGAAGGCAACGGTAGTAGAGTGGGTGGCGAATATAGCCACCTTGGAGGATGAGGAGGACTAGCCTTCGCTCTATGTATCAACCCCCCTCCCCCTCTATTTTAATAAAATTTTAATTTTTCTTTTCCAATCTCATGTTGTTTAGAAACAAGGTTACGACTATGATGAACCGATCATATGATAATTACGACAATCGACACGCATTTATATTTAAAATCGAGCATAAAAATTACATCACTTTCCATCGGTTACGTCACCTTCCGTCGGTTGCTCCGTAGAAATTTCGTGAATCGCAACAAAAAAATATACACACATTTAATCATAATAATCATAACTATACGAAGTACTTTATGTCCCAACGTACTTTATGTCCTGTTGGGCCCCCCATTCGAGGGTCGTTGGAGGCGGAAGCCAAGGCCTTTCCTCGGACGTCATAGTGCTTCATCTCTTCAATAATTGTCAACTGCACATTGCATCACTGAAAATACCGTCGTAGATGTTCGACGTTCCATGAATGGTAGAGCGTTTTCCAGTAAAGGTTGGCGAGCTAGTAGGATCCATGCTGGCGTGCCGCTGTCACCTTATATGGCCCTTTCCACTTGGGTTCCAGGGTGTTGTGGTGTTGTAGGACTTTTCTTAGAATGAGGTCCCCAGTTTTGAACTACCGTGGTCGAACTCGCGCGTTGTAGTACCACGTCATCCACTGCGGGTATTTGGCATGGCGAAGCTCGACATTTGCACGTGACTCTTCCAGAAAGTCGAGGTGTAACCTCATGGTTTCATCGTTCGGAGATGTTGTGCGATATGTCCAAAGCACCGCCATTCGGAGCTGTTGTGCGATATGAACAAGATCATTAAGTTGGGAAGCCGACTTCGATTGGAACTACCGCCTCCGCTCTGAATGCTAGGGAGAAAAGAGATTCACTTGTGGCCGTCTGAGCTATTTTGCAATATGACCAAAGCACCGTCGGTAGTTCCTCGACCCAGGATCCTTTGAGTCATTCCAAGCCCGTTTTTAGCCCTCGCTTAATGATCTTGTTCACTGCGTCGACCTGCTAGTTGGCTTCGGGGTGCGTTGGCGAGGAGGTAAAAAGTCAAATACCCAAGCCGGCATAAAATTCTTTGAATCGTGTGTTGTTGAACTGATGACTGTTATCAAAGCTTATAGCGTAGGGTATTCCAAATTGGCATACTATGTTTTTCCATAAAAGGCCGTGACCTTCTTCTATCTGATATGGTAGTGAGCGGCTCAACTTCCGCCCATTTGGTGAAGTAATGGATGACCACCACGATGAACTTGGTTTGTCCCTTGCCTATGAGAAGTGGGTCGATGTGGTCATTCTCCCACTGGGCGAAGGGCCAGGGGCTTGTGATAGGTGTCAGCTCGGTAGGGGTTTCCTTGGGACCGTGGTGAACCTCTGACATTAGTCACATCGGCGTACGAAAGCTTGTGAGTCGACCTTCATTGTGGGCCAATAATAGCCCTGACGAATTAGTTTTGCGACCAGTGACCGGCCACCTGAGTGGTCGCCACATACTTCTTAATGGGCTTCCCTCATGGCATAATCTGCTTCTCCAAGATCGAAACACCTCAATAGTGGCAGCAAAAACCCAGGCCTGTACAGTGTCCCATCAATGAGAAGATATCAAGAGGTTTGGCATTATGCGTTTCAAGGCGGTCTGCGGGTTCTTCGCCTTGAAGGTATTTGAGGATCGGATCCATCCAGCAGGGGGCGCACTTGAGTGCACATGGCTTCTTCCTCCCTCATGGCCAGTTGAGGCATATATTCGACGGTCACTGTTTGCGGGAGCTCGGTTTCAAATGTCGAGGCTAGCTTTGCTAGCGCATCGGCATTGGAGTTTTTTGATCGTGAGATCCATTTGATTGTGAACATAAACTATTTGAAGAGCTCGCGTACTCGGCTCAGATATTTTGCCATTCGCTCGTCCTTGGCCTGGTATTCTTCCGTGACTTGGTAAATGACGAAATGAGAATCGCTCATGATGCTTAACTTGCGAACCCCCATGCTCCGAGCCATTTTCAGCCCAGCCAGTAGTGCTTCGTACTTAGCTTTGTTGTTAGACGCAGGGAACCCGAAGCGCAGGGTGTATTCGAATTTGACTCCCTCTCTAGGTGAGACTAGGAGGATTCAGGCCGTAGACCCTTTCTCATTTGACGACCAGTCCACGTACAACGTCCAAGGCTCGTCAGAAAACTTAGGGGGAGGTCGTAGGGTGAGCTCGGTCACGAAGTCCGTCACAGCCTGCCCCTTAATGGCACTTTTGGGCTCAAAGTGGATATCGTATTCGCTGAGTTCCATGACCCACTTCATGAGCCTTCTGGATACTTCTGGCTTGTGTAGTATTTGCGTCAAAGGTAGGTCCGTGAGCATGGTTATTTGATGTGCTTGGAAATAAGGGCGGAGCCTACAGTTTGAGACAACGAGAATAGATGGGCTTCTAAACCTCGCCTTCTTTCTTAACAAGGGCAGAACTGGTCGCTGTGTCGGAGACGACCAGGTAGAGATGAAGTTGATCTTCTGTCATAGGTTTAGCTAAGGGTGGCACTGAAGATAGGTATTCCTTTAGTTGAGCCAGAGCTTGGCCACACTTCTCGGTCCACTCGAAAGGCTATTTCTTCCTTAATAACTTGAAGAACGGAAGAAATTTATTGGTGGCTCGGGATACAAACCAATTTAAGGCTGTTATCCTCTCGTTGAGTCCCTGTAGCTATTTAATGGTCTTGGGAGGCTCCATATCGAGGACAACCCTAATCTTATCGAGGTTGGCCTTGATGCCCCTCTGATGGACCATGAACCCCTAGGAACTTACCCGAGGCGACTTTGAAGGGGCACTTTATTGGGTTTAGTTTCATTTGATACCGTTGGAGGACTCGAATGCCTTAGCCAAGTCGACCTCATGTCGGTCTGTGGTTATGCTTTTAACTAGCATGTCGTCTATGTAGACTTCCATGTTGCGGCCGATCTGGTAGGCAAACATCAGGTTGACCATCCTCTGATAGGTGGCCCCAACATTTTTTAGGCTGAAAGGCAGCACCTTGTAGCAGTACAACCCCTGGTCAGTCACGAACGAGGTGTGCTTCTAGTCCGACACGTTCATTTTTATTTGGTTGTACCTTGAGTAGGCGTCCATTAATGATAGAAGTTTGTGCCCCGTCGTGGCGTTAACTAGCTGGTCTATTCTCGGTAGAGGAAAGCAGTCCTTAGGGCTTGTGAAATCCACATACATGCACCATTTTCACATTGGTTTTTTTTACCATGACCACATTTGACAACCAGTCTGGGTAGTAAGCATCTTTAATAAATCCGACATCTCATAATTTCTGTACCACGGCTTTGATGGCTGCATTCCTTATGGCGTCGACAGGCTGACATTTTTTCCTGATGGGCCGATACACTGGGTTGATGTTCAGCCGGTGGACCATAATGCTGGGGTCAATCCCCGGCATATCTTCTTGTGGCCAGGCGAACACATCGGCATTGCCTCGGAGGAAGCTGATTAAGCTTTCCCTCTGTCAGGCCCCAAGCTTGATTCCTATGCTGTCTTGCTTGTCGGTGTTTAGCAATACAACATGCTCCGGTTCTTCTACCGGGCTTGACTGCAGGTCAACTTGTCGCTTACCGGCATTGTAGAGGCTGTAGTGGGCTCAATTGCGCAGGTTGTGGGAGTCCCTTTTAGGGCTAGCATGTAGCACTCTCGCGAGGCGCATTGTTCGCCTCGTACTATGCCCATGCCATTCGGAGTGGGGAACTTCATCACCTGGTGATACGTGGATGGGACGACTCCCAATAGATGGATCATTGGGCGGCCCAAGATGGCATGGTAGGCCAACATTACGTCCACAACTATGAACTCCATTATAACTTGTGTCAGCCCCTCTTCGAGGCTAATCGAGAGTTCGCCACAGCCTTCTAGGGTAACCCTCTCCCCAAAGAAGTTGACCAGCAAGGTTGGGCTCGATTTTAGCTATCCATGCTGCTAGCCAAGATTTGTGTAGGTCGAGGATGACATGATGTTTGTCGAGGCTCCGCCGTTGACGAGGACACGAAACACCTTCACGTGGTCAATTTCGGCTCGAATGACTAAGGCATCATTGTGGGGCTTGTGCCACCTCCTTACATCCTCGTCATTAAAGACTAAAGGCACTGTTGGCTGATGAGGTTCGAATAGGCAGACTTCATGCCTGGCCTCTCGGGCCAGTACCTTTCTCTTTTGGCCAGAGGGGCCCCCTGACAATCCTCTAGAGATCATATGGATCTCAGCTGGACGAGCTCCCTGGGGCAATCGAAACTTCTCCCTTTCTGCACCTGGATCTCAACTGGATGAGCTCCTTGGGGCAATCGAAACCTCTCCCATTCTGCAGCTGCGGGAGTGTCAACAGCTTTTCTGTGGGCCACAAACTTTTTCAGATACCCCCGTTGTATGAGGGTTTCAATCTGCTCCTTCAGCTCATAGTAGTTTGAGGTGTCGTGGCCATGATCCTTGTGGAATCAGCAGTATTTTGATCGGTCTCGTTTATGCGACCCAGTTCGCATTCAGCTTGGAGGGGTGAACATGCCAACCTTCTTAGCCACCGCATATATTTCTGCAATTGGTACGGTGGTGGGGGTATACTTCTCGAACCTCGGCCCCTAATTAGGGCATTTTTATTTACACTTCAAGTCACTTCAAGCATCCTCACGCTCGTGCGTCTGGGAGGACGAGGGGTCAGTGACTTTCTATTTTCTCTTTTGGGAAGTGGAGGGCACAAGTTGCTTTGCTGATATCCTCTTCAAGATCAGCAGGTCCTCTAAAGTCATCAGACCATTGGCGTGTGCGAGCAACTCATCGAATGTCTTTGACTTGTGCATAGTGATGTACTCTAGCATCTCCAGGTGCATGCAGTAGGCTATAAAAGTGGCGATGATCACCTCGTCTGAGTAGTCGCTTACCCGGAGTGCTTCTCACTTCAACCGAGTGGCAAACTATCGTAGCGTTTCTCTTTCGATCTAATTTTGGGCCATTAGATGGCTCGGCTGGCAACGATCTTCACTGCTACCCAAGAATTGGTTGACGAAAAGTTTGGCCAACTCTTGGAAGCAGGAGATTTTGCCTGGTTGCAATTCCGATACCAAGCTCGCACCGCTCCGGTTAATGTGATAGAGAATGCCTGACACCAGATGGCGTCTGGAACCCAGTGCAATTCCATCTTTGCACTATAAGTGTCTATGTGCTCGACCGAATCCGTAGTTCCATCATATGACTTCATGATCGGATTTTTGAATTTTATGGGGATTTTTGCGTTCATTACCTCTGCGATGAAGGATTCTAATTCGACTTTAGGATCTATTTCACCTCGGCCACCCCAGGGGCTTTCTCCACTGTAGGCCCCTAATTTCTTTGCGAAAACTCGCCTTGAGTTTCGCTCAGATCTTTTCCATGGCTTCTTCCCAGTCTAGCTTGCTGGAGACGTCGGTGTAGCCACTCCAGCTGCAGGATGCGCTGCACTCCCGCTTCTTGGCTTTGATCTTATCTTGTAAGTTGCTTGGGATCGGTTCAACCGCGAGCCGACTTGGGTGTGGCTACGCCCCACGGACACATTCCTTCGGGGATCGAATCTCCCACTAGGTGGAGGCAACTCCATTCGACGCTCGCCACCCAGAGGTCCTATCCCCGAGGTGCGTACTGCTTCGTTGCAGATCTTCTTCCTTTGTGGCTGGGCCTATGCGGATTGAGCCTGGGCTATCAACACTTGCACTTGTGCTTGCATGGTCTGAATGACCTGTGCTTGATCCTAGACCAGGGCCTGTAAAGCCTAAATCTAACCCGTGGCTGTTTGGAGTCCACGACCTCTCCCACCCCACCCTATTGAGGGAGGCAGGTTTGGCTGGTTTGGCTGCATTGTAGCCATCCTTTCGCTGCCAAACTGTGATCTGCGTTTGTCAGTCTCTGAATGGTCAGAGTCAGACCTTGCCATCTCGATCGTATTTGGCTTGGTTACGATATTTTTTCCTACAGACGATGCCAAAATATTTCTGCACGAACATGTCCGAGGCAATGAGAACGTTTTCGAAGAAATGCTCAGACCGAAAAGAGAACAAAAACGAGGTTGGGGGGTGGTTCCGTCTACACTCTAACCCTCTAGTTAGTGAAGTCACTGAAGTCGCAGATAGCTTTTATTCGAGATCAGAGGAGTACCTTTTACTGCGGCTTGAGGTCCTTCTTATAGTGGTTAGAGGGACTTCCGAAGGAGGTGGTTGCCATTTGGTCCGCCGAGAACATTATTAGAATAATTGTACATAGGTCACATTAATAATAAACGTCGGGCAAATATAGCTTTCTTCAATGTGATGCAATGTCGATAGAAAGTTGATATCGATGGACATGTATGCTAACGTCAGTGAAATAACAAGAAAGCCCAACATTTGGCTAAAAACATTGGGAAAAGGTACCCGACGAGCTTTTTCTAATGTTATTGCCAACTTTTTTTTACGTCAGCATTTGATTACGCCAACATTTTTGTGAGTTAGAGTGATATTTTTTATTTCCATCGGCAAAAACTAAAAATGTTGGCAGGGGCGGATCCAAAAATTTATGTCAGGAGGCACAACTTGAATATAATCTTAGATGATTAATATAAACATTGAGGTTATATAATACTAAAACTCATCTTGTATTATCGAACGATAGTAAACAATTTTGTATGATTACAAGTTTTTGTTTTATATTTTTTGAAATGCTTGTTGAAAAGTTGAGATGATCGAGAGAAATGTTGTGAGAGTAACGTGTAAATATATACAAATAAAAGTTTAGAAAGATAGAGAGAATGTTTTTTAGAAAAAAACTTAGAGAGAGAAAAAAAGATTAAGACAAAAAAGATTAAAGAGCACGAGATATATTAAAAAGAATATGACTAAGAGAGAAAAATTAGAAATGTTGAAGATAAATATAAGAAATTTTAGAAAAAAAGAAGTTGAAACTATAAGATTTGTTAAACAAAAAAAATTATTAGAAATAGAAAGAAAAATCTAGTGAAAAAAAAATATTTTAGATAAAAAAAGTTAGAAATATATTTATTAGTTGGAATTTTAATAAATTAAAGAGAAAGAGAAAGAGAAATATATTATAGATAGAAATAAATTTGAAGAAATGAATTGTTTAGAAAGAAAAAAGTTTAAAAAAATATAAAGTCTTTAGGGGGAGAAAATAAAGGATGTGTTAGAAAAGAAATAAAAATAAAAGTTATATAGGGATGAATTTTGATTTTTTTAAAAAAAAAACATTGAGGATGAAATTTATTTAAATATATGTAGAAAAAATCACCTCAAAATAAAAATGATTTTATTTAATAAAATATTAAAAATACGTAAGCTTCACCATGGATTGAAGCTAGGACCTCAACTACTGTAGAAGACCTTATGGCCATTGGAGCCAAGGGAGAGCATGGCCTCATGGAAGGCACAAATTATATATAGATTGAGAGCTTGGCTTCCATGTGCCCCTTTGGCCTTGAATGTTGGAGTGTGTTAATTTTAGATGTCGGCAATGCCCGTCATCCATGCTGCAATGATTTAATTAAAAAAAAAAATTGTTAGGTGCATATAGCTAACCAACAATATTCTTTGACATTTGCTCTCTCGAAGTACAAATCTCTAACTGACACCGCAATCTGTCTCAATGATACTTATTGCATTCAAAAGCTTCATTTTAACTATGTCGATGTAATATTTATTGTTACGTACCACCATAATACTCTGCCTTCACTGGTAAGGCAGGAGGAATTCCCAAGTGGTGTCTCTAAGCTATATATTAAAAAATAAACAATCTGTTATGCAAAACAAACACCATCATGCCAACCATTGTAGATAGAGAAATCATGTGTCATCAATGATAAGGGCATATCAGAAAACAAATAAGAAAGACCTTTCCTCCCTTCTCTTCAAAAGGACATGTTTAGAAAAATGTTTTTTGAGAGATATATTCTAAAATTTAACGCTTCACTATTAAAAGCACTTTTAAGGTTTCTTTCATGAGAAGGAAATATGAAACTTTAAATGATGATGCTAAGGAAGAATAAGAAAGAATGAAAAACGATAACCAATTGTACTTTTTCAAGTTTGTTGATGTTGGAACTACGTCGTCCTTCACCTTTACTGCCGCTTCCATCTGAAGTAGAGGCTGCTCAGAATAGACTTCAGAGATGTCTATTTTTGGGGCCCTATAATATCATCATTTGGAATGAGAATAATAGGAAGTCCCATGTAACTCAATAATAATGAGACAGTCAAAGATGAGATGAGAATGGAAGAGAGAAAATAAGGGACAAAACTAATACAAAAGAGAACCTAGAATAGGCTCCAAAAAATAAAAATAAAGTTAGGAATACTTTTTTTTGTTTAGGAAATAGGTAGATCAAAGCATAAAGATAAACTTTTTTTTTTGGCAAGGATCAAATTGAGAGAATTTATATTAATAGTATAAATTGGCTATTGAATAAAATGCAGGCTCTACAATCTAAAAAGCCAACGTTTTATCCAGAATAAAAAAAGGACTAACGTGGATCATCCAGTCGGTAGAAAACTCAAACAGTTCGTGCACCTTGGTTGATTTTCTTGCTTTTGTGAGTCAGCCCATAAACTCCCTTGCATGCTCGAGTAACTTTTACCCATTGCAATGGTTTTAAAGTGGTTTTCTTTGGAGCATTTACAACTCGTGTAGTAACTCGACCTCTTCCTTGAGTTGTTGATCCTATAGAAGCTTTCCCCCTTCCAACAAGAGGGGGGAGGTGGTGGCATAAGTGTAGCACCATGGAGAATATTTGAAACATAACAAATGAAAACGTTTTGAACTGCAAGAGAAATATTATAGGCTTATAGCATACTGAAACTTCATGCTACCATCGCAAACTATATTCGAACGTTTAAGATTCCAATCCAGGTTGGCACCATGGTCCTTGAACAATCATTTTATCAGTGAACTATGTAATTTAGCTAAGCCACCGTCAGACATTTTCTCATCACTCTGCATATGGTTAGAAGAAACTTATATTATTCTCCTCGCAAGAGATTTCAAATGTGCACATTCGAACTGAGATAAGGCCTAAAAATAATGCATGCAAGGAAGAGATATCGAATTAATTTGTGAAAATGAAAAACTAAGAAACTTTAAAATCTTCCAATTAATTTTACTCGTCATCATTTCTGCTCAAAGAATATCCGGTAGCCTTAGACTGCTAAAAGATGCACACTGTCAATGAAAAAAAAAATGGTTGTTCTAAATCAATACCATCAAACTTACATGTGGGGCTACAACACAGAAAATAACATCTCATCAAAATCACCAAGATACACATTCCCAATCATGGCTTGTCTTAGTTTATCTAAAACACACAAAAGTCTTGCTTCAATGACAAATGAGTTTACCTGAATGGATGAGAGTTTCTCTCAAATACTTCAACTACCTCATTTTTCCAGATTGTCAATGTCTAAGATTGAGAAGGATACTGCAAAAACCAGTAGTAAGTATCTAGGACTCAAACGCACAAAATCTTCATAAATAAAATTTCTATTCAGGTAAATAAACACATATTTTGATGTTCTAGCATGCGGAATTCAAAAAGGAAAAATAGATTTGGTTTCCATCCTATGGTTATATTATAATTAGAAGAGGAAAAAATGGAGACCATTTCAAACTACTAAACTTGCTGCAATTACAGAAAATTAGCTAGAAATGTTAAAATGGAACATGACAACCAACATAAGTTATTTTCTCAACAATATGCTTGCTTATCAACAATCCCAAATCATCATGTTACCATACTCAAACTAATTATCAAATTCAGCAAACAAAAATACCAAATACATAATCCAATTTCAATATAAAATATATATACATACACACATCATGTAAATACATCACCCACAATATCCACCATACATATTCTCATCAGTGCTTATCAACTCTACATTGTATAATGAGCTAAATATCAATATCGCATCAATTACATACATGTTGAAATTGAGCCTAATTACTACCAGGGTAGTGATTTTAATGAAACAATCAACAAGAAAGCTACTATAGAGGCAAAGTAATCATTCATGACCGTTAATTGCAGAGTAAGTTTATCAATATATTGGAATAAGCATATTGGTAAAGAATAACTTTCAGCTCTTAGTGCTTTATTTCAGCGTGAATTAGCGTGATTTGAGCCTTTATTGAACCATAAATCAAGGCTCAATTCATAGCCTTTACTCTTCTTCAATCATCGATTCTACAAACTGTCATTACCTCTTTTGACAGCTGCTTAATTATCTTATACTCGTTAACCTTCTTCCCATCTCAAGACTGCCATGATTTGATCTTCACATTTAGAAAAGTACATTTTGTTTCTTTGAGAGATGCTGAATGTATGCTAGCTATAGGAAGATTGGTCAGCTCTTTCGTTGTTTAATCTCATCTCTGTCTTCGTTCAGCTGTAGTAAAGAGAAGAACTCTCTTCTTGTAAAATCACAGAAAGCATTCAAGTAAATATAGTACAGAGAATTAGATTTCAATGTTTTCTTTCATTAATAATCATTTATGAATAACAAAGAGGCATATGAATAGAGTTATATTTGAAAGAAAAAAAAGAACTTACAAAGCTTTGACAGTGGGTGGGGCGACGAATGAAGGAGGAGCGACGAGCACGACAGGGGGTGATAAGGGCACATAAAGGTTTATCCAAAAGCATCCTCTAAATCATTAACAGCCACTTCACAACAACTTCTTTTTCGCTATGGTCCAAAATTAAATAAGACAACTGTTGGGAAAAAAGCCTTCCACTTCTACCGCAGGAATAAGTAGAAAAATAACCAAGCACTAGTACAAATAACCCTTTTAATGTCGGTCAAAAAAAAAAACGCACGCGCTTTTAATGACGGACGGAAAGCAAAATCTTTTAATGTCGGGCAATGCCCGACATTATAAGTCACACCTTTTATCACTTTTAATGTTGGGCATTGCCCGTCATTAAAAGTGGTATTTTGGGCGCTAAAACGTGCGCCACAAATATCTGAAATTTGAACCTTTTATGATGGTCACACGGCGTCATTAAATGATTTGAAATGTCCGATATTGAAAGTGAGATTTTGGGTGCTAAAACGCGTGCCATTTTATTCCAAAGTTGAACATTTTATGACGGACAATGACCGTCATGAAAAATGTCCGACATGAAAACTCGTGTCCGACATGAAAAGTAAAAGTTGAACTTTTGATGACGGTCAAGGACAGTCATAAAACGCGTCCGACATGAAACGTTCCTTCAAAAATCACTTTACTCTTTTCATTGTTTCATTTCTCTCTCTCCCACACTCGACCCCTTTTTTGCAGAAACCCTCCATCTCCATCACCTCTTCCGACGCCACTCCCGTCCGGTCACTCCCTTCCGCTGTGCCGCCGCCTTAGACGTTCTTCCACCGCCGTTCTCTCTCTCCCACGCACGAACAACATTGGCCATTTTTTCCCCTCCATCCGTCGCCCCTTCACTTCCTTTCACCGGTTTTTGGACACCCATCTTGAGCTCCTTCCTCCGCCACCTCTTGAGTTCCTCCTCTGCCGCCGTCGTCGCACGCTGCCACCAACAACCCACTCCTCCTTGAACATTTTGGAGCTATTTTAGTGATTTTATTTTCTCTTTAAGCTCTTTAATGTGCA
>JAOANK020188866.1:0-16576 GCA_026257165.2 Telfairia occidentalis
TCAGTTATGCGAACTCTGCTACCACGGCTTCCTTCATCAGCTTCAATGGAGAAAGTTTTCCTGTCAATGGAAGCTAGGTGTGACTTCTTGGCTAGTTTGTTGTGGGACGGGGGAGGATGTTGAGCCATAGTAGAAGGCTTTAGAAAGATTCATGGTGGATTCCGAGATGAGAGAGAGTAGAAGGGAACGATGGGTCAAGGAAAGAAAAGGGGAGATCGTGGGAAAGGGAGAGAGTTGCCATCCCGTTGAATAGGAGGGAGAAAATCTTGGTGGTACAAATTAAGATTAATTAATTGGGCTATTACTAATAAATTAGATTTGTTATTAATTAATTAGAAATTGGGCTAACTGGAGTTTGAGAGTCCAATTGGATAGTTGGACCAACTTTATGCCCAATTACATAGGAAAGTCCATTGGATTTTGGAAGTCCAATGGGGTATGACTTAGTGTTAGGGTCTATAAAAAGAATCCATGAACCCAAACCCATGAGATGAAATCTAAACAATTAATTTTCATAATTAAATTAGAGAATTAAAAAACCTTTAGGGTTTTGGCCCCATATAAGGAAACTTATAGTCAAAAGCTAAGGAAGTAAGTCATTTGCCTCCTCCTCCTCCCTCTCCTCCCTCTCCTCCCAAGAGCTAGAAGCAAATTCGTTTTCTCCTGAGTTCTCCCATAAAGGTGCCCACACACTAGTTTGTAGTAGATCGAGGATAACTCGAAAGATCATGTGGAGTCCTTCTAGCGATTTTAACCTTTGTGACATCTCAAAGGTAAGTATATTTAATACTTGTTTTTTAAACCTTTTTAATCAAAATTTCCATTGTGATCTGCATAGTTTTCTAATCAATGTGCTCACTTCCGGATCGGATCTGGGTAATTTTCTTACAGTTTTCTCTTAATATTTAGAAGCTATTGCAATCTGATTGTATATGGAATATCCATCCAAAAAATAGTAATATTCTTGTACTACAAATTGATCTAACATCTGGTCAATAAAAGGAAGTGGAAAATGATCTTTCTTAGTTACCTTATTGACCTTTCTATAATCCATGTAAACTCGTCATCTAAACACTGTTCTAATTGGAATAACTTCTTTTTTTCGTTGGTGATTACTGTGAATCCCCCTTTTCTTCGCACACATTGGACTGGGCTAACCCAAGTGCTATTTGCTATCGGGTATATAATATCTGCGTCCAACCAATTGATGATCTCCTTTTTTACCACATCTTTGATAATAGGATTAAGGTGGTGTTGTGCATTCATACACTTCTTCACATCATCCTCTAAACGTATCCTATGCATACATATTGCAGGACTGATTCCTGGGATATTAGCTAAAGTCCATATGATTGCTCGACGATGTTTTCTAAGTATTTGCAATATAAACAATTCATATTCAGTACATAACTTTGATGAAATGATGACTTAAAGCTTGTTGTCATCATCTAAATATGCATATTGAAGAGTGGGAGGTAAATGTTTCTTTTTCAATGCAGGAGCATCTTCAAATTATGATTTCATTGGTCGAACCTTCCTTTCAGATAAATCTAAAGCTTCTGTCATTCGACTGCTGTTTTTCTCCCTACTTGATGCTGCCACAAAGATACCGCATAAATGCTCCATGTTTGTTTCCACTTCATCTTTGCTATCATCTTTTTCTTCTTTTTCTTGGATCAAATTCATATTCTGAAGATCTTCCTTTTCTTGGAACATAGAACATTCTTCTGAATCATCTGGATACTTGAGGGCATTGAACACATTGAAAGTTACTTTCGGATCATTGACCCTCATTGTTAAAATTCCCTTTTGCATATCAATTAGTGTTCTTCCGGTTGCCAAAAATGGTCTTCCTAAGATGATATGAACCTCGTGATCAGCTTCATAATCTAAGATGATGAGCTCCGTTGGAAAGATAAAACTATCCACTTTAACCAAAATATCTTCAATCTTTCCTTCTGGATGCGCCATGGAGCGAGCAGAAAGTTGGAGTGTAACTGTTGTAGGTCTCGTCTCACCTATTCCCAACTATTAAAAGATAGATAAAGGCATTAGGTTAATACTTGCCCCTAAATCACACAATGCTTTCCCCAAATACTAATCTCCAATAGAGCATGAGATTGTGAACCTTCCAGGATCTTTCATTTTCTTTGGTATCTTGCTTGAGAGGATAACATTGCATTCGTCAGTTAACGCTACCATTTCAAACTCTCCAAGTCTTCATTTCTTCATTTGAATATCTTTCA
Organism: Telfairia occidentalis; assembly: GCA_026257165.2. Taxonomy (NCBI): domain Eukaryota; kingdom Viridiplantae; phylum Streptophyta; class Magnoliopsida; order Cucurbitales; family Cucurbitaceae; genus Telfairia; species Telfairia occidentalis. The sequence continues at coordinate 2,247 of JAOANK020188866.1, forward strand.
AAAACTTAACATAACTAGGCATCTGCTTCAAGTCCTCTACTAACAGGATATTAATGTGTAGTTGCTTCAATACATCTAAGAATTTTTTGAATTGCGTTTCATCACTTTTCTTCCTTAATCTCTGTGGAAAGGGTAGTGTTGAAAGGACTTTAGGCAGTTCTTCCACCTAAATTTGTTTACTTCCTACAACATTCTCGTCGCTTTTTCTTTCTATATTCTTGATCACCTCTTTCTGTTTTTCTTTATTGTTTTCTTCTGGCATAACCTTACGCTTTTCCTTAATTGGTATCACAATCTCGTTCTCCTGCATTAACTCTTTTTCGCTTTTTAAAGTAATTGCCTTACATTGCTCTTTTCCATTACTCTTGGGTACTTCTGTTGTGCTTGGCGGCATGATAGCAAGTCTGTTGCGAATCTCCATTGCTAACTGTCAAACTTCTACTTCCAGATTCTTCAACGTTGTTGCTTAACTTTGCATCAAAGAATCATTTCTTATTATATATTCCTTCATGAAACTCTCAAGATTACTCAATTGTTGATTCTGTTGTATCGATTAAGCTCTATTCGTTGCTATATTTTGCTAAACTACTGGACCCATAAATCCAAGAGGAAATTGTAGTCCCAATGTTGGCGCATTACTACTGCTTGCTTATTGACCACTCGAAGAGAAATGTGCATGTTGCCTCCATCCTGGATTGTATGTTCCTTGACTATTTTGTCCAACATAATATATGGATGTTGGGTTCGATGGGCAATCTTTGAAAAGATGTGTTTCTCAACAGAAAACACTACTAACCTTTGTAGATCCTTGAACTACCTTAACTGGTTGAGTCGCAGTTGCATTAATGGTTTTTAACATTTTTGCCATAGCCACTACTTGCGCACTCAAGGCTTTTGTAGCATCCATTTCAATTTTTCCTCCTACACTCTTCTTCTGACCGTTCTTTCTCTCGTTTGTCCATTATGAATTGCTATTGGATATTCTTTCCAGACAATCACATGCTTCATTGTAGGTTTTTTGAAGTAGGCTCCATTCGCTGATGCATCAAGGAATAACCGAGAGTTGGGTGTTAATTCATAGTAGAAATGTTCAATCTGCACATAACTAGGCAAACTGTGGTGAGGAAAATTCTTTAATAGTGTCTTATATTGTTCCCATGCTTCATCAACTGACTCATTTTCTAGCTGGTGAAATGTAACTATGTCGCCACGAAGTACAACATTCTTGGTGGGAGGGAAGTATTTTAGCAAAAAATTTGCAGTAAGATCTGTCCAACTTGTGATTGATCCAGGTGGCAGAGAGTTTAACTAAACTTTCGCGCTATCTCTCAAATAATGGAGAAATAACATCAATCTCAATGTGTCTTCTGTCACACATGGGATTCTGAAGGAGTTGCATAAACCAAGAAATGATTGTAGATGCAAATGAGGGTTGTCCAACTGTGTTCCTCTAAACTGTCCATCAGTTTGCAGCATTTGGAGGATAAAAGGTTTGAGTTCAAAAGCTAGAGCACCATTCAGCCTCGTCACTATGATTGGGTTAAAATCATTTAACACTGGGCTGCATATTCTCTGATTTCTCTGTTGCAGTCATCTGCCAACCACATTGGGTTGTGTTGATCCACATGTTATTGTACTACTCTTTGTCCATCTACAACAGCTTGCAGAGGATTCCTCTGAATATGTATTGGTGGGTCCAAAATCTGAGTGTCTTGATTATCCACGAAGTCTTGAGCTGTAGCAAATCCTTGTGCTTGCCTATTAGCTCTTCTTCTCTGATGTAAAGTTCTCTTTATCCCTGGATCAAACATAATGGTGCGTCGTCCTCGTTCATATACTATGAAATTTCTGCTAAGGCAACAAGGTATCGATCAAACTAATGAAAGATAAAGGGTTATCAACACTAAAGATATTCTTGATAAAATTTAAAAAAAAAATTGCAGAGATGTAAACTAAATCAAAATTAATCATTAAAGTCTCAGGGAACGATATCAAGAACTTGTTCTCTTGTAGGTAATGGTGAAATAATGCTCTATCATGAGGAATAACGCTGGAAATGAAGACAAATCATGCTCAAGTATAAACAGTCTGACAAGTAATATACGAGTATTTCAAGATATCGAACCTCAGGGACTTAGTTAATCTCAATCAATTTTAAACACTTTTCTACAATTCATTTGATCAAGAAATTAAATAGATGATAGAGCGATGATGCAAGAAGTGAGGAGAGAAGGCTAAAAGAAATTAGTTCAAGGTTGCACACAAGAAAATACACTAAATATGAAGAATAACAATTGGAGATAAAATAGGGGTAGCTAATGACATTCTATCATGCGAAGCGATATTATGCTGCAACTTTTTCTGGAAATAAAAAGTTATATCTCTACAAATAGGAACTCATAGTATGTCCACTCTTTCAAGCAACATATTCTGATAAACAAGTCAGGTTTGTCTAAACTCAGACTCAACATTCATTAAGCTCAGATTTCTTTTAGTTATATAGCTTCAACACTATGTCTAGTGTCCCTACGAAAATATGTTAGTCTTACTCTACTCTATTCTTCTAATTGGATTTGACTAGCCTTTTACCTGTCAGAAACAAAACTAGCTAGCATTATCTTCTGATGGCCAACTGGGAAGACTACGATCAAGCAATATAGGAAATTAAAAGATATAGAAGAATTTCTTTTCATTCACTAAAAGAAATAGCAGCAATGTTTTAGCGACACATGACTGTCATCAACTACCCAAATGGGATTTACTATAATACATAATTAAAAAGAATCTCAAAATAAAGCTAGATTAAATGCAAGAATACTTAAAGGAAAATATTTAACCAATCCTTCTTGGCAAAACAAGTATGGAGGATTCTTCAATTCCCCAATTCCTTAGTAGCTAAATTGCTTAAAGGAAAATATTTCCCTTCTACCGATGTTTTGAAGGCGGAGGTTGGAAAAAAACCTTTTTTGTGTGGCGAAGCTTAATTTGGGGGCGAGAGCTACTAATGCAAGGATTGAGGAAAAGAATAGGTAATGGAGAGAACACACCGGTGTTCCATCATCTGTGGTTACTAGGCTACGTTTTGGCCCTTTACTCCAATTACACCACAAGATCAAATGTCGCAGGAGCTGAAAGTGGCATATCTAATTGAGTTAAATGGCCAGTGGGATATTGAACAGCTTGAGATATTTTTATGGGAGGAAGACATTCATGTGATGAAGAAGATTCCAATATGCAAGACCAATGCAAAAGACAAATGGATTTGGCATTATAGTAGGGATGGATCTTTCTCCGTAAAAGTGCCTATAAAGTCTACATGAATTCTTTTATAGAAGATTCTTCATCTACTGGGAGCTTCACAAAACATTGGCGGAATCGGTTATGGAAAACAAAAATACCACGAAAAATAAAGATTTTTATGTGGAAGATGTTTCACCAAATTCTCCCAACCAATGCTAATCTTTGTAAAAGACAGGTGCCTATACCTCCATGGTGTGTGATGTGCAATCGCTCTAAAGACGCAGAAGATCATATGTTCTTTAATTGTAAAAGAGCAAAATCCATTTGGACTAGCATCTTACCTGGATGGTGTGATGTTTTTGTGAAGGCCTACTCGAGCCCTGACTGCTTGATTCAAATGGCTTCACAGTTAGACAAAAAAAATTTCAAATTGGCTTGTATTTCATGTTGGGCAATTTGGAATGACTACAATCATAAGAATCAAGGGGGAGATGTAAATGAACCAGAACATAAGGCTGATTGGATTAGGAAATACGTGCTGGAACTCACTAATTCAAATCAAGAAGGGGGACAAAATGGGGCAGATTTTCGAAGTCATATTGACTCAGATAGACTTGCCTGGAGGCCGCTGGAGGAAGGTATGTTCAAACTAAATATAGATGCCTCTTTCTCAAATTGGAACCAACAATATGGGGGAGGGGCAATCCTTAGAGACTCTGGTGGGCGACTAGTAATGGGGATGGCAAAACCGATTGGAATTTTTGCAGGTGTACTTGAAGCTGAAGCTTTTGCCTTACTTGCAGGGTTGCAAATATTGCATGATCTCCACTATGAAGGATGCTGGGTTGAGTCTGATTCACAACAACTTATTTCTCTTGTGAATAAGAACAATGGAAGTGTATTCCACCCATTAGGTGTTGTGCTGAAAGAAATTAAGAAGCTTAGAGAATCTCTTTTTGTAAGGGGAGTTACTTTTATTCCAAGAGTGACAAATGGATTAGCTCATTTATTAGCTAGATCTACCTGATTTGTTGGCCCAACATTTAAGGGCTGTCAACTCTCCTGTAGGCCTTACGGCTAGTTAATTTACTTTCTTTGAATCCTTTCTCCTTTCAAAAAAAAAAAAAATGCAAGAATAAATAAAAGTTCTACTACTACAGTTGAAATAAAATGTGGAGCATAAAGTTCAAAAGAGTAAGAAGCAGCAAAATTGAAGATGTAGAGGCTTTAAATGCATTAGCAACTTGGTTTCCCCTCGAGAGGTAGGCATTCTTCCGTCGAGAGAATCCTTCCCTTTTCCTTTTTGGGTTCTTTCTTTTTCAGCAGCTTACCCTAGAAATGTGTGCTTCTTTTCTTAAATATAGGCTTACAAATGACTCATGGTGCCCTCTTGAAATCCCACATGTAGGGAGAAGGTGAATCATGCCTTTCTGAGGCGTCACACGCACCTCATAGAATCAGTAATTCGTACATTGGAGGATTCTAGAGAATATTTTGTTTGTCGAAATGCAGCAACATTTTGTGAGGAGTGATGCTGCTAAGTCGCCCCGCTTATTTGAACTTCATACGTGCAATCTGTCACAAATTCAATCCATTGTTCTATTGCATGTAGATCTATCAATTTTTTAGTGTTGTAAAGTTATAAACAAGCAAATTACAAATATAATGGATTTTGATGCTACCACATGCTTTCCTCATACTAACACATCATAAACAACTATCAAAGATTCAATTTGATAGGTATAATAACCCTCTTTTGGAGAGTTATCAATAGTGAAATTGCAAATTAAAACGAACATTATTTTAATTGAATTTAAAGATTAAATATTTAGCAAGAAATTTTAAAGTAAACGAAGAGAGAAAAATGATAAAGGAAAAATAAATGAATTAATAACATTGAAATAGAATAAGAAACGGTACAATAAGATAGATATTTTAAAATATGAAAATGTTTCTTCTCTAATATTTGAAGTAAAATTAATGTTATACATATTTTTAGTAAAATGAATCATATAAACAACATACAAAATTTAGAATTTGATATATTGAAAAGAAGCAAACATAATAAATAAAAGTAATTTATCAAAAAATATTAAATAATCTTACCATTCCCTAAACAATAATATAATATTAGTAAAGTAATTAGTTGTAGTTTGTAATGATCGAATGAAAAAGATTCATATAAATTTGATGATTTATGAACTTATTATATTATATGAATAACACATTACCAACTTTTTATCTGTCATTATTTACTATAAAATATGTATACAAATTTTTAAAATTATGGAACTAATTTATAAAACACATATTAGGTTTACTTTTATACATTAAGTAATTATTTAATATGTGAACTATTTTAGACGTAGTTTAGGTGTTTGTTTTTGCATGGATTTTGCCAAAAAAAAAATGTATACATGTCAAAATAAAATGTACAAATTTTCACTATCAAATGATTTCAATTATTCTGACATATTTGGAGATACAAAATATTTATGAAATTTAAAGATAATTAAAATTAAATTGTATATTTTAGCCTTTTTTTGTTATAGAGATTATGATGTAAGATATTTCATTTTATTTTTATTTTAAAAAAGCATCTACTAAGTTAAATTTCCACAAATTATGAGGTTTTATATTTTATTTTTGTCGATTTTCTTTAAAGCTGCCACTTTTTTATTTTTCCCTTTTACAAAATTGTTTCTCAATTAGAACATTGAAAAATATTGCATTTAATATTTTTAGTAAAATGTTTTACATTATATATGAAATTAAAATTTATTTATTGATTCATTAGGATAGATGTTTGAATAAATTGTTTGAAATTAATTACATTGTTTTTAAAATGAGAGATTTTTTGTATATTACGAACCCTAAAAAATAGATATGTTATATTTTCATATGTTTTTTTGGAAAAAAAAGTTTTGTAGAAAATTATTAGTAAAGTATTTTCTATTATATATGAAAGTAAAATTTATTAGAGTTGTTGTTTTATAAAAATGAATTTTTGTACATCATGAAGCCTAAAACAATATAAATATGCTATATTTTCATTTTTTTTTGGAAAAAGAATTAAGAAAAATGCTAAACCAATAATAAAATGAGACAAATAGTAATTGACAAAGAATAATTAAAGAAAACATGTCAATATTATTTTATACAAGAGTAATTTGAATTGTATAATAATCTGACTGTAAAACATAACTAACTTCAAACCCAATAATAATAATAATAATAATAATAATAATATTAATAATTGTGTTTGTATGCATTAATTTCCAATTTCTAATTCAATATCAAATTAAATTTACTATCTTATCCATTTAAGAACCTGTAAAGAGAGAATTGCATTTTATATTTACAAACTTTAGGAAATCTTCAGGTTTATTAGGATTTTCTTGATGACTAAAACTCTATCACGAGTAATTTCTCCAATAGCAACAACTACTTAAAAGGGGATCTATGGTGCAAGTTTGATGAATTATAAACAGTTTGATGAATAGTAACAAATTAGGATATTTAAATCCAAGAAATAGAAATAAAAAAAATGGGAATAATAGACTGGGAAAAGTAAGTAGATGTTCTCGCGATATGTTCCCAAGTAGTGCGTCGCTCGAGAATTTAAGCCACTTTGATAGAAGAAATTTGATTAGATAACTTGTTGATTGATAGAACTTCAAGTATGATATAAAAATAGATCTGTTAGTTACAGATTTTATGAATGCAATGACTTTTAAAATTTGTACGTGACTTTTCAGTATGAAGGAATTGAACAGTAGAAAAGAAACATGGGAGTATGAAAGAAAAAAGTGAGTGGATTTGTTGGAGAAATATAATGACCGATAAAAAATCTATAGTCAAGACTCATTTTTATTTGATTAGGATTCTTCAATTATTTTAAATATAATGAAAACAAAATAAAGAAATTATATTTCAAATATTGTGAAATTTCTAATATTAAATTTTTTATAAAATGCATGAAACAAAGTAAATATTTTAAATAAGCTATATCAATACAGTTTTAAAATTGTCTAGCCAATTTAATTTAAAAGATGTGATTGTTCAAATGAAAAAAAACAGAATAAAAAAAGCACAAACATATACAACAAAATTAATTAAATGCCCAACCAATTTTAAATTCAAGACTTCTAAATATATTACATAGCTTACAACTAACATGTTTTTTTTTTTCCAATCTATTATGACTATATTTGAAATTAAATTTAGTTATTGAATTATATGTATAATTTTTGTAAATAAAATTTTCAATTTAATAACCATAATGACTTTTATTTTTCTTATAATTAAAATTTATTCTACTAAATCTTTCTTTTAAATAGGAACGAAATATTTTCCTTATATAACTTTAGACCAAATCTGACATTAATATTCATTTTTTAAGATTTTTTTTTCTTACTTTGTAAAAATTAATTGGGTCATTAATTGCATCTCGCCCCATGAAACTTTTTAATTTGGTAAATAAATAATTTCATATATTTAAATAAGTAATTATTTATTCGTTTTACTTAAAGTTTATTAATTTATTTCATAGTAAGTAAATCTATATTTACATTTAATATTATATATATATATATATATATTTAATTTATTGAATCCAAAGCCAATCAAACATATGGGATTAATTACTAAATTTCATATATGTAAACTTTTTTTTAAATAGCTTTCTACTTTGATTTTTTTTCTTAACGTGTAGATTTTGAAGTGGTGGTCAAAGGATATTTCCTTTAGTTTTTAAAAGACGTATTGTAATATAACAAACAAACAAAAACTGAAGGGGGTGACATTTAGTCACAAAAAAATAAAATAAAATGAAAGTACATGTCCTTTTCAATTGAATTTATTTTAAAAAATTTAAATAAATATGCATATTTCGTTTAGGGTTTGAAGGTTGGAAAAGAACAGAAAAATAATATGCCTCCTATATAGAAAAAATATGATCGCCAAAAGATTCTGTAGATAACAGAAATGCTTTATTATTATTTTTTTTGTAGAGATTTTGAGTTTCTTATTGATTTTTGTTTCATTGAATTTATTTTAAAATTTTAAAAATATATATGCATACTCCGTTTAGGGTTTGGAGTTTAGAAGAGGAGGCTCAAAGAACACAAAGAAAAATACATAAATAATAAATTAGAGAAAATGGAGGGAAAGTATGATCGCCAAGAGATTTTTTCCATAAGCTTTAGATAACAAAAATGATTTTTTTTTTTCACCAGGAGATTCTAAATTTCGCCTTCTCCTATAGATTGTGCTTTGTAGAGCTTACTGTCAAACATTTGATTTTCCATGGACGAATCAGTCTAACAACTTCATATGATTTTTGAAATCAAGGGCTTCTTCCTTGGTGGCCGACAAATTTTAGAGTCTCTCCAATGGGTTCCTTCGGTTCAATTGCTCGATTTGGTGAAAAATCGTGAAGTTCAAGAGTAAATAAATGAGAAGTGGCTGGTTATAAGGACATAATGGGATTGATTTAAAATTTATGGGCGAAAGAGGAACTTAAGATTCTCATCTATCGCCCCTTTTAATATACTATAGATAATCATGCAAATTAAGAATTTACATAAGTGTATAAGATTATGTCCACTGTTGTTGATTATGGGGTAAACAGATTGAGCGATAATGCAATCCCAGATATCCTTCAATGGTCTTGTGTGTGCACACTCCTTCATATATTTTGCTTGAAATGGAGGTCTTCAAATGATGAATTAGTGAAATACACAAGAGGCACTGGGGAGTGGAATAGACGAGGTTTGGTCAAATCACTATAAACTTACAATGTCAATTTCTCTAACCTTCCCCTCCTTATTTTTTTGTAATTAATTTCATTTATTATTTATTAGGAGAATTTAAAATCTATAATGTATTCTTAATATTAATGGGTACTTTTTGAATTTATTGTTTGATAATGGTTACTCTATTGGGTATGATCAATTCAAGATCAGATTACCCTTCGGAAGAAGAAGAGATTTTTCACCTTCAAGAAGAAACCGACTCTGACCACACCCTTTAAGAATCCCATAAAGAAGAATGTTCAAAATTTTGGGAATGTAGTAGATGTGTCAAAATCGAAAGTATCAATGTCTTCAATAGAGATCATGCTTGACTTAATTGATAAAATAGAGGACATAGACGTCAAAGAAATATTTGAACACTTCGATGAAGAATGAAGCTCAGAAGTAGCCATTCAAGATCTGCAAAAGGAGATCAAAGAACTCAAAAAAGACATGATAAACATAAAGTCAAATATGGGAAACACGCAAGTCACATGGTAAGCATGACGACAGATCTAATCAATATGAGTATAAAATCAATGGCCATTGCTAATACAGGTCTCGACAGGGCCGGACTGTCAGCAGTTGCCGAAGATGATCAAAGCAAAGAGGATACAACTTTTATCAATACCATCAACAAGATAGAATTTCAGAAATGGTACTCAAGAATAGACGAGGTTTGGCCGAATCACTATAAACTTACAATGTCAATTTCTCTAACCCTCCCCTCCTTATTTTTTTGTAATTAATTTTAGTTATTATTTATTATGAGGATTTAAATCTTATAATGTATTCTTAATATTAATGGGTACTTTTTGAATTTATTGTTTGATAATGGTTACTCTATTGGGTATGATCAATTCAAGATCATATTACTCTTCGAAAGAAGAAGAGATTCTTCACCTTCAAGAATAATTACTCTGAAAGCTCTTATTGATTACTCTGAAAGCTCAAAGGATTTCGTATTACTCTGAAAGCTCTTGTTGATTATGGAGCAGATAAAAACTGCATTCACGGTAGATTAATCCCAACACAATTCTTTGAGAAAACAAAAGAACAATTGCAAGGTGCAAATGGTCAAAAGTTGATCATTCAATACAAATTATCAAAGGTTCATGTCTGTAGTCAATGAGTATGTTTTCTCAATTCATTCCTTTTAGTTAGAGATTTGGGCCAAGAATTGATCTTAGGTACTTCATTCTTGAAGCAATTATATCTATTCTCCATTATTGAGAATGGATTAGTCACCAATCATCGGATTAAGAAGATACAATTCAAGTTTTTAAACTCGGTTAATCCTAGAGAAATCTTAAACTTATAGGAAGCATCGATCAAGAATTTTGTCAACTTGCTTCAAAGGAAAGAGAAGCAAATATAGTTCCTCAAAGAAGAGATAAAATCCAAAAGGATAAAATCTCAGCTCAAGCATTCAAAGATTCAGAAACGGGTCAACAAATTCAAGGCAACAATAGAAAAGGAAATTTGTTAAACTCTTCCCAACGCTTTCTGGGAAAAAAAAAGACATGGTAAATTTGCCATACATCAAAGACTTTGTTGAGGGAAATATTCCAACCAAAGCCAGGCCAATTCAAATGAAAACAAAATTATTGAAGTTCTACAAAGAAGAAATTGATGATCTTCTCAAGAAGGGTTTAATTAAACCATAAAAAAAGCTCATGGTCATGCTCAACATTTTATGTCAATAATCAAGCAACAAAGGAATGAGAAGTTCCAAGATTAGTAATCAATTATAAGCCTTTAAATAAGAATTTATAATGGATAAAGTATCCAATAACGAACAACAGGACTTGCTTAAAAGAATTTGATCTGCAAAGATATTTTCAAAGTTTGATATGAAGTTTGAATTTTGGCAAATCCAGACCAAGCTAGATGATGGATACAAGACAACGTTCAATGTCCGTTTTGGGCAATACGAATTGAACGTTATGTTGTTCGGTCTAAAAAATGAACATCAGAATTTCAAAAACTTATGAACGATATATTGATCTCTACCTTCCTAAAGGTATCTAGGATCTCCTTTTCGTGCTCACCTTCTTTTGATTTAGCTAACCTGCTAGGAAAAGAAGGTAAAGGAGTTTGAGAGGAAAGAGATAAATGAGGTTCAAATTTTACCCGCATGATGTTTTGGAAGGAATTTGTCCTTCATCCTTTATTTCGTCCACTCCATTTTCCTTGGACGACGTTGATCTTGAGGGAATCTCCTTTCTGCTTCTGAGTGTAATTGCACTCACATTCTCCCTTAGTTTCGCTTCCGGTTGAGAAGGTAGCTTACCAGAGTTTTGAGCTTCCAATTGTTGGGTTGACGCCCTAAACCTTCGTGGTCTTGTAATTTATTCAAATTATTTATTTAATTAAATAAGAGTTATTTTATTTCACATTTAGTGTGCATACACTCAATTCAATAAACTAAGATCCAAGGTTATTATATGAGAAACTTAAACATGTATGTGGAGACATACAGGCGCATCATGTTTAAGAAATAACTTAAATGGTCTATAGTATATGGATAAGGTTGGGTGCCTTATCTTGGTGACACTATGGATACAACCTACTTTGTGATTGTTATAAGTGTTGTAAAGTGTCACAAACGTTTCGATCCTAAACGTTTATGTGGAGACATGTGGGTGTGGGTATCTTATATATGTGAGACATGTATCAGACCAGACCGCGAAGTGATTCGTCTCTCAATATAACACCGTTGCTGAAAGAGACTTACACTTCACTAGGATGATCATAAGTGACTTGACTTAAATCCTGAGTTAGTTGTGAACTCCTATCTGTGAAGGCAATCCTTTGATTAGTATGGGTGAGAGTGGCCGGATACGTCGACTCGATAAGCATATCTTTTTGGGGATTTGTTTGAACAGAGAGTTAGGAACTCAACTATACAAGATTGGAATTCACTTATTTATAATTGCTCCCTTAAGAGCTGATACCAGGACTTGAACAATGAGGCGTCTCACCCTCTTACTAGCCAGAGAAGGGTTTAGCTCATAGTTGGATTATGGCTGTATTGTTCATTAGAGGTATCAGTGGTAATTAAGGAGTTAGAGGTAGCACAGGGGTAAAACGGTAATTTGACCTAGTTGTGATTACGAGCAATAGTGAAGGATCGACTTACATGTACATTGATTAAATCCATGGACACGAAAATATATCTACAGTACGAAGAGTGCAGTTGTCGGTCTTTAGTGGAGTAATCGACAACTAATGAATGTTGATTAAATTAATTAAAGAGTTTAATTAGTTAATCTTATATCATTGGAACTTCAAACTGATAGGTTCATAAGGTCCACTTGCTAGCTCATATAGGATAATATGACAGTCAGTAGTTTTGGTTTAATTTGAAATGTTCAAATTATTCTAAGGAAAATAATTGAATAAGATACAATTATGTAATGTATGTTGATACATTATAATATAAAGTTAATCATGTATGAGGTGCATAATTAAACTTTATATTATTTGGGAGAATAACATTTGAATAAGATTCAAATATTTATTATCACTACAACAAATATTTGTTTTTATAGCATTTTAATATAGCATTTAATAAAAAAAAGCTATAGAAGTAATTTTGAAAAAAAAAAGGCGGAAGAAGACTTTTTTAAAATACCCATTGCGCGCTTACGCTTTCCCTCCCTATTTTTCCTCCATTTTCTTTCAACCCTAAAATCCTTCATTTCATTTCTCCACTACATTTCCTTTGATTTTCGTCTCTCTTCCTTATCAAAATTCCATCTTGAATCCTCATCTTGCTCTTCTCTTCATCGGCTCCAATGAAGATTGTTTAGAGGATCGTTTGCTTCCTTGCGCGCTTTCTGATGATGCTGAATACCAGAACAAGACCTCGCAAGGCACTTTTCTCATTTGAATTGCCTTGTCAGATTCTTCGGTATATCCCTCTCTCTTTCCAAAGATTTAGAATTTTAGATTTATCGAACGCTTCGGATAGAAATCGGCATGTGAACCTAACAATCTGCTCCTCTTTACAAACTACGCCCAATTCCTCTACCTCGTCGCCCATGATTTATGACAAGTCCATTTTCTCTCCTTCCCACCATTTTAGTTTCAAACATAATTTTCCCTTTTCTAATTGGCGGTTCCATTCTTCCCTAACTACTATGCTCTCTCAAAATAAATTTTACGTTGCCTCAAAAAAAATGAAAAACTCAGAAATTTTAATTCGAATAAGAATCTCAAAGACAAAAATTGTTTTTTTTTTTTTTTTAATTGAGTGGTGGGTTGTGTGTTGTGATGTTTGCATTTGGCATGGGTTGTTTTGACTTTGGCATTTTTCTTGAAGTATTATGCGTGTGTTGAAGGAGAAGATAATGGTGTTGTGGCTATCAGAACTTCTAAGGTTCACCAAGGATGACAATTTGAAGGACTGGCCATGGCCTTTACAAGTTTACATTATTCTTTCTTTTTTTGGTGATTCCTTTATTTGGTTCATTCTTTTCTTTCATTTGGATATTTTTTTTGCAGTTCTTTTTTGCTTTCATTCGGTTGTTGTGATGATGTGTGTATTGGCAGATATGTGCAAATTTCTTTAGGGAAATGTTGGATTACAAATTTTATAAATGATATGCTCTGCTTTCTGTATGTCTTTTTTTTTCTCTCTTAATTAAGCTCTCTTGGCTAATTGATTATGAGAGGAAGAAGAAGGAATCTGTGTTAAATTGCAGAATATAGGAAATTAAGGATAAGACAATTTCGTTCTGAATATATTAACTAATAATGCAAAAATAAAAGAATCGGGTATAGTTGTTTGAAGGCTTTGGATTGAAGGGAATCTTTTTTTTTTTTTATCTTGATCCAATGTGGCTTGGGATTCTTCATAATCTAGTATGTGGCTCTTTAGATTTTTCCCCGACTCCACCACAACTCATTAGTCACGCTTGGATATCTTTGTTTCGTTTGAAAGCCTAGAGATGTTACATTCTATGATACTTATGTGAAATTACTCTTTCTCTATCTATTCTACAAAAAATATATCTATAGTTTTTTTGGTGTATTATATCCTTTGCTTTTGACCCATATGCATATATTCTGATTGGATTATGAATTTTTTTTTTTATATAACGATCTAGCACGATTCTTTTTCTTATTATTATTTTAGTTAAGCCACTATTAATGTATCTTGAGATCTTAACATTTAAGCTTGCGTGTACTGAATTAACTTTTCCTTGTTTGGTGATATTTATGTCTCATTGAGTTCTAGAATGGTACATGCCATTTCTGATAACTTGAATTTGTGCAGTATTATGAACC
>JAOANK020189074.1:0-16571 GCA_026257165.2 Telfairia occidentalis
AGAGAACTGTACGGAATACGTTAAAGAGATTAGACAAACAGGCACAAAAAGCCTGTACAACGAGAGAGTCAAGACACTTATATGATATATCCCTCCACCCAATTGGCAATATAAAAATGAAGAATATTGCTGATTCTTACATTGTGTCAGATATTGCAGCCAGGCTGCTAAAAAGTTTTGGAGCGACAAGGGAAGGGTGATGTCAAAAGTTTAGGAGTTGATACAAAGTTATCTTTTCTTGGTTTCAATAAGATCCTGCCATGTCTTCCTTGTGCATGCAACCTCCAACCATGTTTGCTGTTAAGTCTGATGTGAACCAATAGCATCCTGGAACCTGTATCTAGTAGCAGCCTGGAACTATAAACTTGCCTTTTGTTAGGATGGGGAGCAGAGATTTTTTTCTGAGTTTCAATGAGAAATCTAGGAAGTTTTGTTATAAAATAGTAGAAAGGAACAAATATATACATATATATTAAACACAGACATCAGGCTGGGAAGTTCTTTGGGATAAAGTGCTTATTTTCACCTTGGTGGTCAAAGAAGTTTAGATCTTTAGATTTTGGACTTACATTTGCTTCCATGTATTCTGATGGGGATTGTTTTTTCGTTATTCTTTTAGTTAGAGGATTTTTCATTCTTATTTCTCGCAATTATTCTTTCTATATAATATTTTTTTGGTCAAAAAAAGGACTTGCTTTATTCTCATATTCTAATGGGCATTTATTCTATATAAACTGGAGATAGTTTGCTAGCTAGTTCATATGACATGTGTAGAGATGTTATTTGGATCTTTTTTTTTTTTTTGGAAAAGATACCATTTCATTGATGTGTGAAATGTATACAAGAGGGCAAATGCCAAAGGTTACAAAAAACTTTTCCAAGAAGTACAAAGAATAGTAAGGCTGTAATTACAAGACAGGGGGAAGATTTACACCATGTGAAAGCCGTGAACAAAGTATAATCTAAAAAAATGTCAAGGGTGCAGTATTTATCGTTGAATAACCGAGCGTTTCTCTCCAACCATGTGGTCCATTAAAAAGCCCTAACGAAACTTTCCCAAAGAACTTTTTTCTTTTCTTTAAAAGGGTGTCCCATAAGAGTGTAGATCAAGATAGATGATGTGTCCTTTGGCTGAGTGAGATTCCATCTGAAAGCTTGGGATAGGAGGTTCCAAAAACTGCAAGCCTAGTTGCAAGAGCTAAAGAGGCGTTCTTGAGTGTCTGAGCCTTTTTGGCATATAGGGCTGGGGATAAAGCTAGCCAAGGGAACTTCCTTTGAAGTTGTCTTGTGTGTTTATACACGTGTGGAAAACCTCCCAAAGGAAAAACTTCGATTTTTTTTTGGTAATTGCCCTTCCATATCTTGCGGCAAAAAGCAGTCTCGATACCCCTTCTCATAGATGTCAGCATGTGGAGTAGAGATTTTTATGTGAAGATGCCATTTTTTTTTCTAGATTCCAAACCCAAGAATCTTTGTAGCTGTTGGTCAATGTTGAGGGAAGGGAATTTAGAAGGCAAGTTAGATCATCAATCTCCTCTTCCAAGAGGTTCCTTCCTAACTGAAGATTCCATGAACAATTTTCTTGGACCCATAGGTCCCTAACCGGGGCATCTTTCTTGAGAGAGAGGGCATAAATAGATGAAAAAGATTATTGGAGGGGGTGGCTGTTGATCCAAGCATCTTTCCAAAAATAGGTCGAAGCTCCATCACCAATCTTTAAAGAGATATTTTTAAGGGTAAGGTTTTTGCACTTCTAGATGTGTCTCCTGGGGCCATTGGATGTGTTCATCTGTTGATTGCTGAAGTGCCAAATTTTGTTGTGATAATTTTCCTCCATAGTGCATCCTTTTCCTTATTGAATCTTGAGGACCATTTAGCCAAGAGAGAGTAGTTTTTTTTCCTTATGTCATTGATTCCCAAACCTCCTTCCTCAATAGGTAGCTTGATTTTGTCCCATTCTATAAGGTGTGCAACTTTGGAGCCATGTGAGCCATGAGAGCCATGCCAAAGGAAGTCCCTAAAGAGCTTTTCAATAGAACCAACCACTTTCTTGGGGATCCAGAATAAAGATAGATAGTAGATAGGTAAGTTGGAGAGGGTAGCCTTGATCAAAGTACATCTACCACCTTTTGATGTGTGTGTTGTGCTCCCTACATTTAGTTTTCTTTCAATCTTTTCGTAAATGGGGTCTCAAAAAGGTGTATTCGGTTTTTCTTGAGGAAGGCCGAAGTAGGAGCTTGGCCATGTTCCCCCTTTATAACAAAAAATAGAGGCTAAAGTCTCCCAAGCCTGATTTTCCAAGTTGATTCCCAAGAGTTTCGATTTTTGGAAATTTATATTTAGGCCCGTGGCATTCTAAAACTCTTTGATGATACTAAAAAGATTGTTGAGGTGTGAATTGTCGTTTGTGGAGAATAATAAAGTGTCATCGACAAATTGTAAGTGGTTCGCATTGATGGTTGTTGATCCATTCCAATATCAAAACCAGATATACGACACTCTTTTGCTGTTGTGGACAACATGCAACTTAGGCAATCTACCACAAGAATGAAAAGGAAAGGGGAGAGAGGGTCACCTTGACGAAGGCCTCTAGTTGCACGAATTTTGCCACTTGGTTTCCATTGATAATAATCGAGAAATTTGTGGAGGAAATACATGGGCGGATCCATCGTCTTCTTTTTTCTCCAAATCCTTTGATTATAAGGATGTTATCAAGAAAATCCCAATCGACCTTATCAAATGCTTTTTTCATATCTAGTTTGATAACCACACCTTGTTTCTTCTTTCTAGTTCATGACTCAATGACTTCATTTGCAATTAAGGAAACATCAAGGATTTGCCAATTTGCCACAAATGCCGATTGTTGTTCCGTTATAGTATGTGGAAGGACTTTCTTGAGGCGGTTTGAGAGAACTCTAGCAAGGATCTTATAAAGGCAAGTTGTGAGACTTATGGGCCTATAATCCCCAACCGATTTTGCATCAACCTTCTTTGGTATGAGACAAATGTATGTTTCATTCATGCTTGCATTGACGATGGTTTTCTCAAAAAAGTCATTGAACACTCTCTTAATATCATCCTTGAGGATATTCCAGGACTTTTTGAAGAATTTAGCGGTGAAACTATTGCGGCCGGGGAATTTATTAGAACCTAGGTTACACACAACTTCATGAATTTCTTCCTCTGTAAATCTGGTTTAATACTGGTTTTGCTCCATTGTGACAAATCCCAATTTGGTAGAATAGGGAGTGATCTATCTCTTGTCTTTTTGGTGAAAAGAGGTTGATAGAAATCAATGAACTCCTTCCTTGATATCTTCATCACTAAGAAGACTATCTCCATTGCCTGACAGGACCTCTGTAATAGAGCTTCTTCTGCTGGAAACCATAAGTCTATGGAAGCAAGATGAGTATCACCCTCTATCAGCCATTTAGCTTTACAACGCTGTCTCCACAACGATTCATTCAAATCTACCAAGGAGAGAAGTGAGTCCTTTAGATCGATCCTCTTTTGTTTCTGTTCAGGGGAAAGAGATCCACACTCTTCGAAAGGTCAATGGCTGCCATTTCCTTTGTAATCGAGGAGATATTGTTGTTGAACTGTCCAAAGGTTTCAGAGCTCCATGATTTCAGCCGCAATTTCAGATCTTTGAGCTTCATGATCAAACCATGACCAGGCCAACCATTCAATCTATTGTTTGTTTCTCCATCATTCTTCTAATAAACGAAAAAAGGTGTGTAGTAACTAGTTATTGTTAAATCTAAAGAGAGAGGGCCCCATTGGGATAATGGTTGGATGTTATGCAGTCTAACCTTTTGGCGTGTGCGCCGGTGAATTTTGCAATACATTCCTCTGTTACCAAAAATATGCCAATGAGGGTTTTTGATACATAATCTTTGGTGCTAGACCAAGTGAATCTTCCATTAGTGAAGGGGAGATATCATTTAGGTCAGAGTTTGTAATGAAGCGATTGAATCTCTTCATTCTCTTAGTAAGTGGCTTGTAGAGGAATTTTTCATGGGACCATCTGATAATCACCAACAAGGACCCAATGCCGATTGCAAAGGAAGGATAGATCTGCTAGTTCTTTCCAAAAATCCTTGCGGAGGGCTAAGTTGTTGGAGCCATAAACTTCTGTGATCCAGAAACTAAAGCCATCAGACAACACAAAATTTAGAGTGATGGAAAATGCACCTTCAACCACCTCCAAAATTTTGAAGGAAGGATCTTTCCATAGGATAATAATGCCTCTCGAAGAGCAAGATGCATTAAGGGTGGACCATCCCACATTTGTTGAGCTCCAAAGGGATTTGATAATGGCATGGTTGATAGAGGAAAGCTTGGTTTCTTGGAGGATGACGACTATTGGGTTAATATTTTGGATGAAACTTTTGATGAGAGCTCGTTTCTTCCATGATCCCAGCCCACAAGCATTCCAAGAGAGCACAATTATCGATCAATGGGTGACCCAACTATCTCTTGTTCAGAAATATCATAATTGGTAGAAGCATGGAGATTTTGGAGCTCAGAGAGAGGCCCTTGTGAAGTTTCTTGGTGGCTGCAGATTTTCTCTATTTTGTTGGTATAGCTGTGATGCAAAGACGGTTCTGTTTCAGCCAGGGAGAAAGAAAGTAGACAAAGGGGGGAAAGGGAGATGCGATAGAAATCCTTTGTTTTTTGTGAAGAGATGAGAGGGTGCAAGGGGTATGCTGGATAGAAGGGGTAGTATGGTGGAGGGAAGGGTAAGGGATGTTGGGAAGCAGGGGAGAGGTTGGGGTCAAAAGGAAGAGGAGGTAGAGGTTGTGGGTTATGTTCATCAAGGTCAAATAGAGGAGCCAGATAGAGAGGTGAGTCTAAGGGGCTTTTAGGTAAAGATTTCGAGGGGCTAGAGCAAGGCGAGGTAGATGGAGTTCTAGAGACATATTCCTCTATATCAGATGGGAGATCAATAATAGGAGAACTGAATTTGGTGCCCATAATAATGTTGGTTTTTTTTGTTTCCAATCGAAATGGATTTTTTTTTGAAGAAGCAATAGGGGTAGAAGGGTCAACGAGTAGATGTTGCGTGATGGGTGGTAAAAAGCAAGGGGTCAGGTAAAAGGTCAGTGGTGCCAAGTGGGTCCAGAGAGGAAAGAAGTAGGATTTAGTGGGGGAGGGGAAGGTTGGGTGTACGAGGTTTGCAAGACAGGGGTAGGTGAGAGAAATGGTAGAGGTAAAATGCCTTCAGATGTGACAGGTGAGTTTAATG
This sequence comes from Telfairia occidentalis, assembly GCA_026257165.2. NCBI lineage: Eukaryota > Viridiplantae > Streptophyta > Magnoliopsida > Cucurbitales > Cucurbitaceae > Telfairia > Telfairia occidentalis. The sequence goes on from JAOANK020189074.1 coordinate 5,249, forward strand.
AAGGAGAGGTTCGATGGTACGGTTTTGGCTTGTCAAAGACAGAGGTGGTATTGTGCGCGTGGTTCTTGAAAAGTTGTGGCTTCCTTGGCGCATGGGTTCTTTCTCCTGCGAAACAGCTCCAACTTCCCGCCGGTTTTGAGGAACAAAGAGAGAGTGTGTGACGGCGAGTGTGGTCTGGGGAATGCGTCCGTGTATATTATTCATATATCCAATGTGATAATCCCCCACAAAGAAATGGTCTATTACACTAGTAGAGATGCTTCAGAGGGCAGCGTGATGAGAGCAGGGATGAACCCAAATAAGTTTTTCTTTACCTTGATGCAGATCTCCATCATATCCATTCTTGCAAGAGTTTTTTTTGCCGTTTCGAGATAACCACCACATAGGTCTCCAATCTTTTTGAAGTTTTCCGTGCTCCATTTGTTCAAAGAAAGGTTTCTTATCTTTATCCAGCCATCATATGAAGGAATTTTGAGGAGAGAAGGTAGTTTTTGCCACTCCAAGGTTTGAAGGTGAGTATAAAGTTACCCACCTTGTATCGCTCTTCAAAGCTCCCTTATTGGAGTCAAGATGTCAAGCCAATTATCATGGAAATGTTCCTAGATGATTATAACCATGGAGTCTAGGTAAGTGGTTACAAGTTCTTCTTTAATGGGCGTTGTTAGCCTCCTTTAATGTGGTGGCAGGGGAGGAGTGGTGTACATGCTCTGGATGGTGTTTTTTCAACTGAATGTCTCTAAAAGAGTGTTCCTCCTTTAATCCCGGGCTCTTTGTGGTGGTTGTGGATTTAAGGAGGTCATTATATAGTTTCCTTTTGTTTTCTCTTGCAGGGATAATGATTTTGTTAAGCCCTCTATTTGTCCCGGGCCTTGCTATCTTGACATAGTGACCCTTTCTATTTGAAAGTTTGTCCACACCCAGATGGTGTACTCATCTGTTTTGGTTTCTCTTAAGAATCTTTGGTTTGGGGGGATTCAAGAAGGGTGGGGAAGGTATGTTAGCCACGCTTGGGTTGATTTCAAATGGAGAGGGTGAAGGAACGATCCTTTGTGGTCTCTGTAGGACTCACATGGTTGCGACTCTCATGTCTATGGAGTAGTGTTTCCGTTTCAGAGGGAGGAAGGGAGAGAAGGTTGATGGTTTCCTGATCATTACAGAACGGCCGTTCAGATTTTGGTGATGATAGGGGGTTAGTCATGGTGGATAACGAAGGTGTTGAGAGAGGGGAGAGAGAGATGGGCGCGTGGGGGATCCATTGTAGTACCTAGAATTCTCTTTTTTTTTTTTTTGATCAATTTTTTGACTTTTTTCTATTTTGTCTAACCTATGTCTCTCTTATGTTCAATTGAAAACTCCTATTTCTTTTAAAGATGTGGTGTATTATGGTCACTATGGTTCTTGCATATAGGATTTCTGTCACCAAAAGTTCAGATTTCAGAGATTTTTGGCTCCTATGTTCATCTTTTTTATTTTATGTTTATTTTATGACATCTCTGTAATCTCCTGTAATTTTCTGTAATTTTCAGTATAAGTGAAGTTGATGTAAGATTGGTTTCATTTTCAGGATGATGGGTCTCCAGTATCTATATTTTCTCTGTCAGGGAGTAATGCGCAGGATGGACATTTGGCTGCAGGTCGCAATGGTGTGAAACGATTGCGAACTGTAAGTTGCCAACGCCTAATATTATGATTCTAATGCATACAAATGAGATAATTTTGTGTGTATTCATGATTTTGATTGTTGCCGTGCCATTTCAACTTTAGTTTTCTGGATTTTGATGCATTTTTATTAAACAGCTGATGATATTGTTGCAAACTTGCCCATTAATAATGCATTGTATACCAAAAATGGCATGCTATTGTGGATGAGTCTTAGTCTTATGGGCCAAAAGTAATTTTACAGATAACGCAAGTAATCTACTTCCCTTCATCTGCTTCATTTTACCTCATTATTCTTCTAATTTTACTTCATTTTTCTCGTCATTTATACTGGGGATTGATAATTTCTCATGGTTCATCCATAAAATCATCCATGCGATCTTTTAAGAATATTCGTTTTTTTGTAACATGAAACAACTTCTCATTGATATAATGAAAAAGAAATGTTTAAGAGATTCAAACTTCCAAAAGGAGTGAAGATAAAAATGAAAAAGCAAAAATAAGAACATAGAAACAAATACAATCAAACAGAGACCTGAAAATAATAATATTTTTAAACAACAAGATTAACACAAGAAATCTCCATCAGGACTTTAACATTCTGGCTGCAAAAACTTCTCCATCACGAGAAAACTTCATCTTCAGAAGATGATTCATAGATTGGACTTTAAAAAGAACTAAAAGCAAGATTTCTTTCGATCTCTTTAGAACCAATGTAGAAGCAAATTTGCAATAACAACAGGATTTCTTGGATCATCTTTTGGTTTCGTTTCCCCAGCTCAACTATTCCAACAAGGTCTGCTCCAACATCAGCAGCTCTTGTATAGGTACCACCACCCAGTAGTGCAAATAAGGCAAACAAAAGAAGCTCCAAAACTAGAACCAACTAGCAACCCTTTTCTCGGGAGATCCTTCATACCATGCCACGACCGCTGAGCTTCTGAAAATAATACACTCCATTAACTCCTCATGCACTTGAATGACGCAAACTTTGGAATTCTACTCGAAGAATCAAGATAATAATTTATCGCCAATAACCTTCAACAAAGTAGAAATCAGAAAGACTATAGAAGGAGTAAATTTAGAAGATTTGTTGCTCTTCAATTTCTTCGTGTGTCTATCTTCCATGATGAGTGCAAAATATCCCAAGCCTCATGGATGGAGCAGCTTGGATATGGAAACCACTTTAAAGAAAGTTTTAGAAGCAGCAATTTAAGAGAGGGATTTCCAACTACTTTGCTGAAGGAAATCATGCACTAAGTGATCCTTCGTCAAGAAGATCTTTCAGAAATCCACCTGATGGTAACGGAAACCCCCATATACTATGGTTTGCAGTTATTTATTTTATTTTTCACTCCTTTTGGAGTTTGTTTCTCTTAGAACTTGTATTCCTTTTCATTTTTTCAATGAAAAGTTGTTTCTTGTTTTAAAAAAAATAGTGTCTCTTTTCAATGAAAAGATGTTTCTGGTTAGAAAAATAGACTTCCTTCACTCTGATTTTTAAATTGTCCCAGAGGAAAAGAAGAACCTACCTCAGACCAACCTATTTCTTGATCTTGATATCTAATTAGGAGAGCTTTGATTCTTGCATAAGAACAATATCTAGACAATGCGTCCTTGTAGATTTTTTATGGTTACACGCGTCTTAAAGTCCCCTAGTCCTCTTACGTTCCAAGAGATAAACTTCATGATTCAAGGAAAACGTGCAACAGAAATAGAGGAGCCTCAATTTGAATGGTAGTGAAAGGAATCAAAGTGATTCCAACTATCTGAAAATACAAAATAGAAGATGGGGTCTTTGTCTTGGCATCTGATGAGACTACCCCTTGAGCTGAGAAATTAGTGAAAACTTTGTCTGGAGATGTGTCTTCTTGAAAAAGAGATTGAAGTTCTTTGTGAAAAAAGGTACTCTCCTCTGTTTTATCAAAAATATCTTTAAACGAATTGCTAACATGGGAATCCGGGCTGCTTAAAGAAATAACGGAGTCAGAATCTAATTAATAGTCTAAGAAATATCTGTTGATAGATTGATATTTCATTGACATTAATAATCTATATCTGCGATTTTATTCAGGTTAGACATCCAAATATTTTATCGTTCCTTCACAGTACTGAGGCTGAAACTATTGATGGTTCAACTTCCAAGGTTACAATTTATATTGTTACAGAGCCTGTTATGCCTTTGTCTGAAAAAATCAAGGAATTGGGTCTCGAAGGTACCCAAAGGTATGAATAAGCAACCCAACCAGCAGCTTTTTTCCAATATTGGTTTTTGCATTTGTTTGTTCTGGTTATCATGTTTTTTGTACTGTTTTGTCATTTGTTTTCTTGAAGTACATTGCTATATGTAACATGATGCTGCTCATGTAATGTAAGAGGCAAAGAATTTTGTTTTGAGCTTCTAAAATGATCTGTTTTTTTTTTTTTTTTTTACAAGAAACAACTTTTCATTGATTAAATGATAAGGAATACTGTTCAAAGGGATACAAACTCCCGAAGGAGTGAAGAGAAAATAAAGGTGTAAGAAAATGCCAAAGAAAACAAAAGGTGAAGAATGAGACTCCAAAACGTCTGAACCCCAATCCGATTATGATGAATCATTTGTGCTATCTTCAGAATCTTGATGAATATGATCACACGAAACAACTTCATCTAACTTGTGATTGTGCTTTGCAAGGACAATGACTAACTCCGCCTTGTATTCTTTTTGGATTTCAATTTGCTTATTGAGGTGAGCATCTTTTAAAAGAACCATCTCTTCATCAATTGATTCCAATCTTGAGTCAAGTTGAGCAATCCATAGCGAGAGAGAATCGGAAGAATCAACGGAGGACTTCATTGAATACTTAGAGGAGAGACCACAAAAATGAGAGTATAAATAAAGAGAAGAACAATCTGACTTTTGCCCTTCCACCCGACTATTAGTCTTCTTTTCGAAAATGAGAGCAAAACTTCAAGGCTTCAAACATAGATGGACTTCTTAAGAAAACGTCACCCAATTCTGACTAAATATCTTCTTAATAATGCGCAAAAGACATTGGAAATCTGGAGGCATAGATGCTATTCCAACTACCGAGGAGTCTAAGACATTGAAAACGTGGAGGCATAAATGCTATCCCAGATATCGAGGAGTCTAAGACATTGGGAACCTGGAAGCATAAATGTTACTCCTACTATTGAAGAGACTTCTTCTTTTTCCCATAATTCACTTTGATTAATGAGACAAAAAGGTAAATTTCAACCTCTTCATAATAAATAGCCAGCCGTTTTGTGAAAATCCAGAACCACATTAATGCTTCTTTTATCGAGGTCTTCGCATTGGTGACCCAAAACTCCTTTGGTTGTTTTAATGCTGACAAACAAATTCTAACCACATTGAAATCTCCATCTCAACACCGCTTATCACAATATCCAAAAATTGAACGAATTTTGTTCCAAAAAGCTTTTCTTTCAGCACCATTAGTAGGACCATGAACGATGGTGACCCAAACCTCCTTTCTATCAAGAAGAGAAATTAGGATGGTTAAAGAAACGCAAGACTTCATTAATATCAAACTTCAATTCATCCCATAGAACAAGCAGGCCACCAGAAGCTCCTAAACGAATCTAACGTTGCTCAACCAACATCCTTAGCACTCCAAAGAAACTTAACAATCTTGCTATCAACTGAACTCAACTTAGAAATACTCTTCATTGTGACCGAATCATGAAATCTCAACAATTAATTAGACGAAAATGGAACAAGAGCAATTCCAACTTTCTTAAAATATGAAACAGGGGAAAAAGACTTCTTGTTAAAAACAGAGAGGTCTTCATCTTGCTTCGGCTTCAAAATTTGTTGGGAGATCAATTGCTCAGAGAATTCACTTCTTTAAACAACCAATTGAGATCATCATGGATTGATTGATCATTCAAAAACTTGCCCAAAGAGTCTAACACATGCTCTGAATCTGGAGAATCCATGCTACTAATGCTGACATCTAAATCAGAGTCCAAAATTGAAATAACCTCAGGTCATAAATCACATGATTTTTTAGAATTAGTAGGATGAAAAACTCCAAAAGTTATAGAAATATTAGAAGGATTCTGACTTACACTAGGAACTCCAGAAGAGACTTCAATTGCTTCCTTATTAAATGCATTACTCAAATTAATTCGAAGCTGGCCCACATTATTTGAAAATAAAGGAGATAATACTCTAAATTTTTGCCTGGTGTAGAAAAAAGGAAGGGCTTTTACCGAAAATTCCTTGAATTTCTGATGTTGCTTTGAAGGAAATATTTATTTTTCAACCGAGAGATAATTTTTCATAGTAAAGGACTTGAATACACCCATACAATCGTCAATATCCTCGCCCAAATTACTGCAAGAGTCAATTCCAGCATTTAAAATTGGAGTCTGCCGTTTCAACTTTCCATAAGAATTAAAAGCATATTTCTTATTTAATTCAATCCCATTGCTGCCCGTGGAGCACTAATAGCCTCACCACAATTAAGAGCCTCAATTAAAGCACCGCCATGATCTGTCATTAGTTTTATGCTCTGGTACTGGATGTAGGATAGTTATAGACCTACGAGAAGTTCAAAATGTGAAAAAGATTAGGTACTTTTCATACCACGAGATGCATCATTTGTGGAGCATTTTCGTCTATTTGTCAATCAAAGTAATAGTTTTTTATTTATTAATAATGAAAGCTGTAATTTTAATTCTTGTCAATCTTACTCATCATCTAATAGGAAAGCTTCACTTGTACCCCAACAAGAAGTATGATGCTCTGCTACTTTCATATCATATAATAGTGTTTCCACTTATTTCCTTCAACTTTATTTCCATATTTATATGTTTCTTTTTTTCTTTTTTCCCCCAATTTTTAATTCTTAATTATGCATTTGCCCCTTTAGAAATATGGCTATTCCTCTCCAACAAGAGCTCCGAATGGATTGCCATGTTAAACCAAAGAGTTCAGCTATTCCTGGAAGCAGGAACACAAGTTTGGAACAAAAAGAAGTCTTTGATGGAGGCTGAAGCACAAATGTAGCGTCATTCTTGGAAATGTTAATGTTGAGCCATAGAATGGCAGCTTTTCATGGAGAATAAGTAAGTCCTTATAAGGAGTGGCTTGATGAATTTTTGCAGCCAGCGAGTGTGTAAAACAAAGAGTCGCTTTTGCCCATTTCTAATACTTTGGAGACAAGGTCCTTGTCAATTGGATCAATTCTTTTCAAATTTGAAAGAAGTTTGGTTGTGAAATTCTTTTATGAAAGCTCATGAGCTTGTGGAATAAGGTTAGAGTTTACGGGGATGATTAAGAGGTGGAATAAGGTTGTTTTCTATGGCCTGCTGAAGGTAGCAGTTGATTTGCAAATTTAAGGAGCTAGATTGTGTGAAGTTGTCTTGGGGCCCTTGCAATTAGAAGTTGGTTAAACTACAAGTTTAGACCCGAAATTTTGAGAATTGTGATAACAAACGACAAGGAGTAGTCCAACTAGCTAAATAAGGGCAGACAAGCAAAAAAAATTGAATAAAATTGATTCAATCTACTAGTTCATCAAATTTTGCCCACACCCTTTCCAAGAGCATCATGAAAAATCTCCTTTTCTTTGCTGGAAAAATCAGAATCTTGAAACAAAAACCTTTCATTTTGGCATTCTTGGAGTTTATAAGGATGAAAAAAGTTCTTGAATTTTTTTTTAAAGGTGTGCTCGCTTTTCATGGAGCATTTTGCTTGTCTATCTTCCACGATCAATTTCCTTGCTTGCAATGTTGAAATTGGTTGTATAGGAGTTGCTCAAAATTGATGGGGAAGATTCGTTATTTTATTAACTTCAACATCTTGGGCCAACTTATGATTTTTTTGGAGTTGATCCCCCCCAAGCAGCTACTCCGTTCGTTTTGTTTTTTTGAGCAAAAGAAAAACTTTTCATTAATTGAATGAAAAGGAAATGAGATTACAACAAAACAAACTCCGAAGGAGTGAAAAAAAGAAAATATAAAGAAACAACAAAACCAAAACATGAAAAAACACCAATCAAGAGTCTGAAGATACAATAAACGGCTGCCAATTAGAGCCAATAACTAAAATAGAGTTAAGAATCAAAAGCCTTTGAAAGAGAACACCAAGTGAATGCTTTAAACTTAACAAGCTCAAAACAATCCACCGAAGATCTGAATTTGTCTTTAAAAATCCTCCTATTCCTCTCAAAGACCAAATTTCTTGCTCATCAAAAACCCTTTCCAACACTGCTTTGTTTTTAGCTGAAATTGCTCTCTATTGAGGCCCATTAAGAATAAAACGAGGTGTCTCTTCATCATTGTATAGAGAACTGAAAAAGTTAATAATCTCTACATCAATTGCTGACGGATTTATAAGAATCTGCCCTGGATCATTGATCAAGTCAGAAATAATAGCTTTCATTTTTCTTGCTGCTAAAAATCGATGGAAGAAAGTGGTATTCTCATCGCCCTCTTTTAACATATGCAATTTTTACATCCCTTTCTTCCTTAATATAAAACTCAAGCAAATCCTTTCTCATATATGTTCTATGTATCACTTCTTTTCTTTTTTTTTTTCTTTTTTTATAAGAAACAATTTCATTGATGGTATGAAATTACAAAAGAATGGGGGAAGAACTCCCCAATCCAAGGGAGTTACAAAAGACTTCTCCAATTAGAGAAAGAATAATGGAGTTTTCCTTTTGATCAATGATTGCAATATCAGCTAAAAACCTTTGTTCTTTCACTTTTTTAGCTTTGTCATTCTGACAGAGAAGAATGACTTTTTTGACCTTTCGAAGCTTGTTATTTATTACAAACCCTACCCAACCATAAGATAGATTGTTTTCCAAACTTTCCTTTATGATTGAAACACAATTTGCCTCCTTAACCCAAGAATTCAGAAATTCGAATGGACAGAGGCTCCAATGAAAATTCCTTGAATCCAAAATAATTGGAAAGTGGTCTGAGGTTGTTCTATCAGCCTGAGAAGCTCTAAAATTATCAAACAAATCAGCCCATTCTTTGGAGATTAGGAATCTGTCCAGAAGTGACCTAATTAGCCATTCCCCTTCTCTAGACCAAGTAAATCTTCCACTGGACAAGGGAACCTCGAAAAGATTCAACTCTTCAATGATATTATTTAACATTCTCACACTTTTAGTAGACCTCCCTATTATAGATTGCTCCGAAGACCCACGAATCACATCGAAGTCACCTCCAAGACACCATGGTTGCTAACAAAGACCACAAATCGATCTTAATTCCTGCCATAGATATTTTCTTTTACGATAATCATTAGGACCATAAATGTTAGAGACCCAAACATCAAGACCATTAAGAAAAAAAGGTGGCTACTCCGCTCTTTAACTTCAAGGCCACTAATTTGACCTTCTTTTCTTTTGGAGTTTCCAAAAGTTTCTACACTTTTAGCTCCATCAAGAAACATTTCAATGTTCATCCTCTTATTGAATGTTGGAAGATCAACCTTCATTTTGTAATTGGAGTTCTCCCAAAAGTTATGTTCTCCAAGAAAGTGTGGCTGTTCTTGAATGGGATGTTGAATAATCAGGAATTTTGGAGGAAATTTTTCGTTACTAAAAGGGTCAGAATTAAACCTAATGAATGTTCTTGAATTCTTTCTTGAAGTTGATGGTGTTTTTGAATATTGGCAGGGTAATTTTTCACACTTTTTTCTGGCTGTTGACGCTCCTCTTGGTTTCCCCGCTGGTTAATAGCCATTCTTTCAAGCTGTCCAGCCACATTTTCCATCAGTTGGTGTATATTACCATGCTTTTCTTGATTTCATCCACAGAAGCTTCAAACTGAAGATGTTCAATTTGCAGCTTAGGGGGTGGGTTGAGTGAGATGCCTCCACATTATTTTGGGGCTGAACCGTGTCAATATCCAATTGATCATGCCTACCAGTCATTAGGCCCTTTATCGTGGTACTCTGACACCAATTTGATATAGAGTAATTTTGAAGGAGTTACTTTATTAATTGTTGAAGAGAATTTCAGTTCAAGCCTTTTATAGACTTTTGGAACAACTTAACAACCTGTAAAATAGGAGAATAACTACTTGGCTGCCAGCTAATCGCCAACCTAACAACCAACAACTAGATTAATAGAATCCCCCACATCATGCCGTAAGTATATTTTGGTCCTTATATATTCAATGAAATTATATAGTTCAATCTCATGACTCTTCCTAACCTCCTTCCCCTCTTTACCCCCCACCCCACCCATCCGCCACCACCTCGACCCTCCGGTACCATGCCTCGTCCTTCCTCTGTTAACCCCTTTTTCTCACCTTGCCATGGAGCAACACCAACCTCGCTCAGCCACCATAGAAAGGAAAATGTTCTCGATCTCTCACAAACCATCTCCAGGAGGTAACAAAGTTAGGCTCATAGAGACCTCACAAAATCCTCCGATGGGTTCATGATTGCTTTTTGTTGCTTATGAAGGCACCTTTAAACAAAAAATTCTTTGAGGAATACAGGGATGGAGGACAAGTCTTTTGGGTAGAAAAGATTTCAAATAGAAAGGGGAAACCTGTTGAAGTAGTCAGGTTAGACAACAATGGTGCACAAAATCGACTTTTAGTTCCTATGGGATATCAAAGTAAAGGATGGAAAGCTTTTATGGATCTCACACATTTTTACAACTCCCACTCTATCGCTCAGGGACAAGTCAACAAGCCTACTTATAAAGAGAAGGCTATAAAGAAGGCAAAAGGTGAGTTTACCACCATTGATCATCCTCACCTACCCCTGTTGTACCGAACCTCTGAACAAGCCTTGAGGAAGGAGATAAGCTCTAATGGTACTCACCAACCTGCCCCGTATCCCATCTTAAATGAAGGAGTCACTGAAGGACTTTTTGTTCTGCCTCCCAATACAAAAAACCTAACCATCCTCCAGAGACGTCCATGATGATTCATACAATCTTCTAAAAGCATTGCAAGCCCACGTGATTGCATATTGTTTCCTTAACCCCATTCACCCAAACCAAGCTTTAATGAGTTGCGAGGTTGAAGATCAAGCCCTTATTATGAATTCAATACTGTAAATGAAAGTATCGTTCTCGTCTCCATTCTTCGTCACCTTCAGTAACTATAAAGGTTGGCAGCTGGTTGCATCTTACCAGGTGCTTTACAAACCATGGAACCATGATGAATGTGGTAAAGATTTGGTCACAATATCCTACGGAGGCTAGATAAACGTGAGAGGCCTTCCCCCATACAAATGGACCATGGACACCTTCAAGCACATTGGAGAATTGATGTAAACAAAAATCTGGAATTTTTATTAAAACTTGAAGAATGCTTTTAAAACAACAAAAGAACTAGTATTTATACTAGTGTTCTAAAGATCTCAAGGCTAACTAACTTACTTTAGAAAACCCAACAACCCAATAAGAGTAAAAAAGATTAACTCATGGTAAAACCCATAATCCCTTACATCAATTCCTTCCCCCTTAAAAAAAAATAACACGTACTCAATTATGAAGTGAGAGTGAAGTCATCAGGGTCAAAATAAGCAGATAGATCAGCCACATTGAATGTAGGAGCAATGTGTAAGTGAGATGGAAGATCAATTTTGTAGGCGTTGGAACTAATGCATTGTAGAATGGGGAATTGTCCCATTTTCTTACTTTTGAGTTTATTG
>JAOANK020189183.1:0-16570 GCA_026257165.2 Telfairia occidentalis
GTTCGTGAGAAAATACAATAAGGTTTGGTGTCTACTTGATATGTGAAGACTGGAGAGCAATTAGAAGATATCTTCACAAAAGTTTTAAATGGAGTTCAAGTAGATTACCTTTGTAACATGTTAGTTGGGCATGATTAACATATATGCTCCAACTTGAAGGGGAGTGTCATAGTAGATATTTATGTAAAATATTAGTTTATTAGTCTTTTGTCCTTTATTGTAATTTCCTATTATTATTTTAGGACTTCCACGTATGCCTATATATATCGTTCTCTAGTGTATAGAATGAAATCATTCTCCCACTTGTTCTCACAATAACAGTTGGTATGGTCATGCAACCATAGGCAACACGCATTGGCCAAGCATGACCATGACACGGCGCGCACTGCAAGTGAGGGGAGCAGCCAAGTGTCAAGCAATAGCGATGCACGAGGATGTGGAGGGTAAAGGTATGACATAGACCGACAATCCAACTTTCATGCATAGGAGGCGCATCGTGCAGGGTGTCATGGTCATGCTTGTCCAAAGCATGTTGTCAATGGTCGCATGCCCACGACAACTATCTTCCTTATGTTTTCATGTCATATGTCTTGTTTTACTTGTTCTTTACTTTTCCTTGTACTTTACGTGGCGAGTGATTCCTCGCTACTTGCATGTTTATACCTGTCAGACCTAAAATGCTTTATAATGTACTATAAGGGGGTACGACTAATTGTCAATCCTTCCTACCTATGTTGCATGCTATAAAGTCGTGATTTATGTTATATTGCTTTATACCTACAACAAGCTTTCCAAATGATTTCCAAACGTTTTGTCAAACCTTTTCTCTGACCACGTTTTCTAAAACCGTTTCTCCGAAAACGTGGGTGGAAGTTGCGAGAGGGATCCGTTGTGCCATCAGCAGTCCCGTTTCAATTGGCTGACTTGCTTGAGGGTGAAAGCAAGTGTCACACAATCGCTCCATGAGCCTCGTCGGAGTGCGATTGTGACAGTTGGTATTAGAGCCTAGTTGGCTCTACGTGTTGGGAAGAGTAACCATGTCAACGACCAAGCAACTGGGCAAGGCCCATGTTGACAAACTTGTTGAGATAGAGGAACAACTATTGTTCCTGAGGGAAGTCCCTAATAATCTCCTGTATTTGAAATCTCGGCTAAATGAGATTGCTGCCAAAACCGATGGAATCAACGGAGTGAATGCCCGCGTGGGTGGGTTATCCATACGAGAACTAATGTTGAGGGTTGAGACCCTGGAAGACAAAGCTAAGCAAGTTGATAGCTTTAAGCGAGGCAACAGCTCATCGAGCTCTGTCGCCCACATGGTGAAGCGTGTCGGAGAACTTGATAGCTCCCAGAAGGCAATAGTTCAGATGGTTACTGAGCTTAGTGAAGGCGTCAAGGTCGCCATCGTCGAATTGACTATCAAACTAAATCTCACCATGAGAGTAGCGCGAAACCAAGTCCCGGTTGGGGGCGTTGTTCAGTTTAACAAGATAAAGGTCACAAAGCCCAAACCCTTCAGTGGGGTTCATGATGCCAAAACTCTCGAGAACTTCATTTCAATCTAGAACAATACTGTTAAGCAACAAGTATAGTGACTGATGAATCAAAGGTCACTTTGGCCGCTATTTATCATTTGGGGTCATTAATTCCTTGGCTCTTTTGGAATTTTATATATATATATACATAAGAAACAGCTCTTGGAATTCCAAGAGTCCAAAAAAGACGAAAGATCTCTTCTGATTGAATGGGATTTAATAGATGTTTTTCCCTCCCTTCAATACTCAAAAGCACCTTCCGGCTTCTCAATAATTCCTAATAAATCTGTACATATTTCCTCAATAAAGTCTGTTTATAAAATACTTGTCTTGGATATTGGAGGAAATGAAACTTCTCGATCCTTTTTTCAATTATAAAAGAAAGGGCTGCCTTGTTGAAAAAAAATTTTGTATCTTTAATGTTAGAGGGCCGAGGAGAAGTAATGTCCAAAATTTTTTCCTTGGGAAATTCGTGAGCAATTTCTTTCTCCTAGCTAATACATGACCGTTCCATTAAATGAAATCCATTAATAGCTGGCTGTTTATTTAAAATAGATTCATGCATGCCTTGTTCAATTAATGCACAACCAACGACCATCTCATTAAATGAAATTACCTTTGTCGATTTACATGGTCCTTCAACTTCACAAACCATGTGGTTCATTATTGACTGAAGGGAAGGCTGATTATCTTCCGAATTATTATTGGTTACAAGGTTTGCTCCTTCTCTTTAGTGAAAAGCAACTGATCAACCTTGTCTTTCTTAATAAAACTGCCTACTTCGGATTGCTCAATGAATGAAGGATTCTCACCTACCTTATTAAAAGCATTTTCACCAACCGTTGCCTCTTCATCCACAAATTGTATAAAAGCCTAAGAAAATGACTTTTCATCTTCCAACACCTTATGAACTCGATTTAAATCAAGAATATTTGAGATCAAGGCTGCCACTTCTTTCATTGAGAGATTGAGGAGAAGCATATACATTTGGTTGCTACTTTAGAGATTGCAGAGGATCGAGGCTGTCACTTCTTTCATCAAGGAGTACCAAACCTAAGAACAACTACCACCAACTTGAGCATGTAAAGGAGTAATACAGAAAGAGATGGCCAAAGTCTTCTAGCTAGGTTGGTTGCATAAAAATTTATGGCCGATGGGAGAACATGAAAATGCTTGAACTTCTACTTTGGGTTTCATCAAAGAGCTAAAGTCAAAAGGTAACAAAATTAGGTATCTTTCCATTCTAGACAATTGTTCTTGGGCCTTGCAAGGAGGAACCTACAGCTTCTTAAAATGTGGCACATCAAAGAGCTAAAGTCAAAAGGAAACAAAATTAGGTATCTTTCCATTCTAGACATTGTTCTTGGGCCCTGCAAGGAGGAACCTACTACTTCTTAAAATGTGGTAAAACAATGGCATGCAGCAGAAGCCTCTAGACTTATCAAGCTCCCAAATTCTGGCATTCAACCTTTGATTAGGAGTGAACCTATCCAACCAAACCTGTGAAGGAAAGCTGAATACTCTGTCATTAGAGGATCCCTTAAAATTAAGCACCGTTCCAGCAATCCCAGCTATTACTGCAGTCAATGTCAATCAACAAATAGTCTCAAAGAAACTTTCCCGAAGACACAACTAACCAAACCAAGGATCTTTTCAAAATCTAGATTCCATAATCATTACCAATTTAAAAGGACAAGACTGAACAAAACACGAAATATCTCATGATCATCTCAAATTCAAAGGCTAATTTAAATGTACCTTGGAAAACATACGTAATTGGTGGGATTGTCAAAATGGCGAGCTGAGTTTCGCCTACCCCATTAAGATGAAGGCCTCCTATACTAGGAGTTTTCTTGTGACCTTTTTACTCAACACGGTTTAAAATTCATGGCTCTCAGACTCCCTGCTAGAGGATGACCAAGATACTTGAGAAATCATTTCCCAATGACTTAAGAGTATGTTCTAACCACCATCTCATCAAAACAGTTAATTGGGTTTGGACAGGTTAACATCTACACCTCCCAGGAGAGTTCAGAAACATCAAACATCAAACATTTTGAACAACTAGTGAAGTTGACCTAATAACATCACTACGAAACGCAGTATAAATAACAATAAATAGATTTGAAAAAAGGAAAGGGAAGTAATTTTCGGGACCATTTGCCGGCATTGGTAAGTGCAGAGCATGTGCTCGGAGGGCTCGTGCGACAACTCTGGTTGCGTCGATGCGGGCACCAAAGGAAGAGGATCTTCATAGATAACGAGCGGCAGATCTGACGCATCGTCAGACGAGGATTCGGGCAGAACTCTAACATCGGATCGTTGCTTTTTCGGTGGAGGAGTCCTCACAATCATCCTGCTGCCTTTGGAATTGCTGGGTTAGGGTTTGTTGGAGTAAACTGCACCTGCGTCTGTACTGCCACTGCCCAATTTGAAAACAACGGTCGCTTTAAGGGTGTGTTCGGCTGAATGATTGCGACCAACTAATTAAATGTCGATGTGAATTGTGATGTGAAATGTTGGTGATTGGAGTTGTTTGGGGCCGGCTCCATACTTCAATGCTAGAAACATTCGGCCCAAACTTTAAACAAAAAATAAAAATAAAAGTATATATAAATATTAAATTATGTTGATGTCCAAATCCGGCTAACAGTAAATTTGTTTAGCTACGCACTTGTGTGGTACTAAGCCACAAACACTCTGACACTTAAGTTAGTTCAAGTTATAAGAAAAGACTTAACACAACATAGTAGATTGAGTTACTTACCTTCAGCATGTCTTTCACCTCTTAGGGATGTTAATTGATTGTTGATATCGTAACCACTGCCTCGAATGTAGCTACTAACTTAACTACAGATTGTGCGGTCAATTACACTAGGCGTTACGTGTGTTACAAAATCTTGTTTGGCCACCATTACAACGAGGAGAATAACTGATGAGGTCGGTTCAACCATCTCCTCCTTGGGGAGGTCAGCTTGATAGACCACCTCCTCTTTGAGGAGGTCGACCCAGCCACCTCTTCCATGTGGGGTTGGCTCGGCCTCCTCTTCCTTGGGGAGGTTGACTCGGCCAACCACTAAGTGGGCTTCCTAAAAACCTCCTTTCTTGGGTTGGGCTCAAATTTGGCCTAGCCTTTCAAAAGCTAATTGAGCCAACCTACTTGGGTCAAACTTCTCTCGATTCAAAGAGATTGGTCATGGGTTCAGCATCTTCCATGTTTCATCCTTAGCTTTTAGGCCACATTTGGAGTGTCGGATAGATAAGAGTAAGCTCAAACTTAATAGAATCAGTGATAACCCAAGCATAGCTCAACTGGTTAAGGCATAGCTCCCTGACCAAAAGGTCATAGGTTCGAATCCTCACCCCCACATGTTGTTGAACTAAAAAAATGCTTAATAGAATTAACAAAATTGTCAAAGTTATGACAATTTTTAAAATTTTAAAGACTTTTGGGAACCTTTTAAAGTTTTTAGGATACCAAGACTTTTTGAAGGTGAAAAGACCTTGTTGCCCTTCTAAATAATTTCCCCCCAAAGATTCCCAAACTTGAAACTTTTCTCTTCTCACGCACGCATGATTTCCTTTTCCCTCAAATGGCTTTCAACGACTTGGCGACTCCTCTACTTCTGGCCACTTATCTGCTATCGGTGACTCATCTACTTTTAATGACTCTTAGCACACATGGTGGGAAAATTTATAAGCCTTTCCTCTTCGCAACATGCATAGCAACGGCCAACAATGGCAACACCAGTTCTTCGCATCAACGGCCAACATGCACAGTGGCTTTAAACTCCCCAAGTGCTTTCTTCCTCAATAACTTAAGTCGAACATTATTTTTCTTCGTCTCTGTAAGTCAGTTTTGTTCTTCGTACTTCACTTGACTTTTCTGTTTCTTCTAAGCGTTCTCATCTTTGTAGCTTGAGTTCTTATCTTTATAGCTTTAGTTTTCGTATTCAAGCTTGATTTTGGCTTGCAACAAATTGCGAGAAGTTGATAGAAAATGTAAAATGATGCTTTGGCTTCATTCTTTTTTCTTTTGATCTTATTTTAGTTTAGTTGAAGTTATTTGGTACATCTCTTTGTATTGAGGTGTCTTTGAACTTGTATTTTAATAGTTTGTGGCAAGATTTTGGCCTTGCAAGAAGTTGCAAGAAAAGGGATATAATGTAAAATAAG
Organism: Telfairia occidentalis; assembly: GCA_026257165.2. Lineage (NCBI taxonomy): Eukaryota > Viridiplantae > Streptophyta > Magnoliopsida > Cucurbitales > Cucurbitaceae > Telfairia > Telfairia occidentalis. Next base: position 5,712 of record JAOANK020189183.1, read on the forward strand.
AATTTGGCTTGCATTTTTTTTTTCTTTTGATCTTGTTTACTTTATTTAAAGTTATTTGAAACATCTTTTTGCTATTTATGGCCTTTGAACTTGTCTTTTTGATGGTTGGTAGCTAAATTTTGGCATTGTGAGAAGTTGCGAGGAAAAAAAAAAACATAATGTAAAATGAGATTTGTCTTGTAATTTTTTTCCTTTCGATCTTGTTTGTTTTATTTGAAGTCATTTGGAACATCTAAGAGGGCCTTTGAAATTATATTTTAATGGTTGGTAGCTATATTTTGGCTTTGCGAGAAGTTGCGAGAAAAAAAAAACATAATGTTAAATGAGAATTTACCTTGCATATTTTTTTTGTTTTGATCTTGTATGCTTTATTTGAAGCTATTTGGAACATCTCATTGATATTGAGGGTTTTTGAACTTGTATTTTGATAGTTGGTAGTTAGATTTTAGTCTTGTGAGAAGTTACAAAAGACATAATGTTAAAAGTGGATTTGTCTTGCATTTTTTTCCTTTAATCGTGTTTGCTTTATTTGAAAATCTCATTGGCCATTGAACTTATATATTGATGGTTAGTAGCTATATTTTGGCATTGCGAGAACTTGCGAGGAATAAAACAAACCAAAATGTAAAACTAGGATTTGCCTTGTGTATATTTTTTTTCATTTTGATCATGTTTGCTTTATTTGAAGTCATTTGATATATCTCATTGGTATTGACAGCCTTTGAACTTGTATTTTGATGGTTGGTAGCTAGATTTTGGCTTTGCGAGAAGTTGCGAGAAAAAAAAACATAATGTTAAATGAGGATTTACCTTGTATATTTTTTTTTCCTTTTGATATCATTGGTTTTATTTGAAGCCATTTGGAACATCTCATTAGTATTGAGGGCTTTTGAACTTGTACTTTGATGGTTGGTAGTTAGATTTTGGTCTTGTGAGAAGTTGCGAGAAAAAATACATGATATATGGGGATTTGTCTTGCAATGAAACTAAATTAAATACTAAGATAAAAATAACAAAAAATGAATGAATTGTCGCAATAAATTTTCTCCCTGTTTTTGGCAGCACGTTGTTGATCTTGACCCAGTGCTCTTGAAGATGTATGGTGGTTTGTTCTCGAAGGAAGTCACCACCATAATACTGTTTTATCCTTTGCCCGTTGACCTTAAATTCTTGATTTAACTTTTCATCCTTCAGTAGTATTGCTCCATAAGGAAAAATTTTCTTAATGACAAAAGGTCTTGACCACCTTGATTTGAGCTTGCCTAGAAATAATTTGAGACTCGAGCTAAATAGAAGTACAACTGGACCCTCAACGAAATGATGTTGGCTCAGTTTCCGATCATATATATATTTTTTTTTTGTTCTCTCTTTATATACCTTCGTATTATCATAGCACTCTTCCCTCACCTCCTCCAGCTTTTGAAGTGGAGCATTCTTGCTTCACTGGCAGCATTCGCATTGAGGTTTTGCTTCTTTATAGCCAAAAGTGCTTTATGTTCCAATTTAACTGGAAGATGACAAGCTTTTCCAAAAACAAGCTTGTAAAGAGAAAGTTGAAGTGGCGTCTTGAAAGTGGTGCGATACGCCCACAAAACTTCGTTTAAAATTAATGTAATCGTGTTTGTTGTTGTATTTTTTACCTTTGAAATCTTGTTCTTTGATCACAAACTAAATGGTGTGTGAGGTAGGACACAGTAGTGCTGGGAGCTGACTTTTATGAAATTGATGGTGAAGTTGTAGTGCTTTTAGCTGAGGGATGAGTGTTTGTTGGAATTGGAGAAAATACAAGAATAAAGTAACAGGCCACAACCTCTCTTACAAATTTATTTATGTAGCTGTTTTCTTGTTCTTATTAACCACTTAACAATTTCATGATGAGCAGGAATTGCATCATTTACAAAAATGCCAGAACAGGGAAGAATGTTGTTATTGCTAATTCAGAGGTACATTTTCTAAGGCAGTTTGCCTGAAACATTATATTTTATATGCATAAATTAGCTTATGTATATATATTTTGAAGAATCTTATTACTACATAGCCTAAAAGAACCACCAAAAAATCAATGAAGCTTCTTCAGATTAATTTAGATTTAAATAGTAGGTTGGTTCTTATACTTCAAAATGCTCTATTTTGGTCTCTAAAGGTACTTGTCAATAAATTTTCTAAGGCATCTTGATATGCTCTTCTCATTGATGGCACATGATTTCTCCATTTGTAACGGTTGGCATGATGGAGTTTGTTTCCAATGCAATAAGTATCATTAAGATAGATTACAGTATCAACTGGAGATTGGTACTTATAAGCAAGTGTCAAGGAATATTGTTGATTAGCTTCGTGCAACCAACAATATTTTTTTAATTAAATTATTTTGAAAAGGCGTCATCTAAAATGGGCAAATGCCAACATTGTTTTGAAAAAGCCGAGAAAACTTATTTTTACTTAAATTATTTAAGAAAAGATGATGGGCTGCCCGTCATAAAAAACTAACAAATACCGACGTTTTTAAAAAATGTCAAGATAAATATACATCTACCAACGTTTTTAAAAGCGTCAGTATATTACCGACATTTTTGTAGAAAACGTCGGCAAAACCTTCTCCAACTGTGCTCTCCCCAACGATATTACTAACGAATTTTATGCATTGGGAGAATGAAGTACCGACATTTTTTTTAGATATGGGGATATTTTTATTCATCGACAAATATGATAAATCTTGTAGTGTTTCTCTCGTCTTTTCTTCATGGTCACTATCAAGTTTCTTCAATTTGTGCTCATTCTTCTCAACTTTCTGTCTATCTGCTTTACCACTTCCCAATGTAATTGCATTGCATTGTTCTTTTCCTGTGTTCTTGGGCACTTTCGTATTACTTGGCAATGTACCTACAAGTCTACTTCTGATTTCAGTTGCCAACTGCCCAATCTGAATTTCTAAGTTCTTCAGTGCTACTGCTTGGTTTAGTATTACTGAATTATTTCTCATTATATACTCATTCATCAAACTCTCAAGCTTCCTTGGTTGTTGATTTGGCCGAATGGGTTGAACTCTATTTCTTGTAAAATTCTGCTACATGGTTGGAGCTATGAACCCTAGTGGAAATTGTGGCCGCATTGTTGGTGCATTGCTGCTACTCGTTAGTTGTTGTCACCCCATGAAAAGTTTGGGTGTTGCCTCCAACCTGGTTTGTATGTGTTTGAGTATGGATTGTTCCTTCCTCGGTTGCTTTGTCCTATGTAATGCAACTGACGCTGAATTCAATAGACAGTTCTCGAATAAATGTGCTTCTCCACAAAAAACACAACTCACATTCGTAGTTTCTTGAATTGCCTTTATTGGTTGTCAAACATTAGTGTTCATTGCCTTCAATATATTTGCCAAAAATGCTACTTGTGCACTTAAAGCTATGATGGCATCCATCTCAATTCTTCCTCCTGCACCTTTTCGATGTACATTATCCCTTTCATTAGTCCACTAAGAGTTATTGCTAAAGATTCTTTCCAGAATGTCGAATGCTTCATTGTATGTCTTCTGAATAAGGCTCCATTAGCAGGTGCGTCGAAGACTAAGCAAGAATTTAGAGTTAATCCATGGTAAAAATGTTCAATTTGTACACAGCTTGGCAGATTATGGTGAGGACCATTTTTTAACAAGCTTTGTAACATTATGATGCTTCATCAAGGGATTCATTTTCTTGTTGAAGGAAAGTTACTATGTCTCCACGTAGTACTGCATTTTTGTGAGATCTGTCCAAGAGGTTATCGAACCTGGTGGTAATGAATTCAACCACACTTTGGCACTATCCCTCAATGAATAGGGAAATAAAGTTAACCTCAGCATTTCTTCAGTAGCCCCTGGAATTTTGAAGGAGTTACATAACGTAAGAAATGATTGCAGATGTGAATGAGGATTATCTAACTTGTTTCCCACAAATTGGCCATTCGTTGGCAACAACATATGGAATATTACAAGTTTGAGTTCAAAAGCAGAAGCACCGTTCAGCCTTGTCACTATCACAGGATTAAAATCATTAAAAACTAGGGTTGTGTACTCTCGTATTGCTCTATTCCTATCATTGGCCAACAACACAAGATTACGTTCTCAACTTGTTACTGTTGCATTACTCGTCTTCCATTTGGCCTGGCTTGAATAAGAATATGTGGGTTATTCATTGGTTGTTCAAAAATAAGAGCGTCTGGGTTTTCCATGAATTCTTGAGCAACTGCGAATCCTTGTGCTCTTCTAGTTGCTCTTTTTCTTTGGTGTAAAATCCTCTCTGCCTTTGGATCAATAACGTAAGTTGTGTCATCTTCGTTCATGCATTAAGACTGTACAAACAATATGATATCGATCAAAGTAATGAAAGATAGAGTGCTGGCAACACCAAATTTACTTCCTTGCTAGAAAAATTACAAATAAACTGAAATTGAGTCTAATTAAAGTAAATTAAGTCCCTGGCAACGATACCAAAAACTTGTTGTCTCCAAATATATGCTAAGAGAATGATGCTTTTATGCCAAGTATAAGTGAAAATAGAGACAAATCATGCTCAAGTATAAGCAATCATACAAGTAATACTGGAGTATTCCAAGATACCGATCCACAAGGACAAATGACTCAACCAGACTCAATGCTAACACTTACTTCGATTATTCTACATAAGGATAATGGTAAATAGCTAAAGTGTTGTCTTAAAGAGATGAAGAAGGAGAGGTAATCGATCTGGCAACGGGTTCGGTACTCAAAATATATGCAAAAAAGTAATTAGTAACAATAGGAATTAAAATATTGTAGTTAATGAGGTTCATTCAAGTAAAGCGGTACAATGTTACAACTTCTTTTATGGAAAAAGAACACTACTAGTAAACTGGAAATCTTTGTATAGTCACTCTTTCAAGTATCCTATTTTTTGGGTTGTGCCTAATCTATGTCTAAACTCATATTCAAACATTCTAAAAGCAAACCCCAATTAGCTTTACAACTTCAACATTATGTCTAGTGCATCTATGGAAAAATAGGAAATCTTCTCTTGCTATTGTATTCTTTAAACAAATTCGACTAACTCTATGTTTTTCAACACAAAGATTAGCTAGTACTTTTCTTCTAGCAGCCAACAGGAGAGAAATCGATTTATCACTAAGAAAATTTAAAGAAACGAAAAATGCTACTCATTAACTAGAAGAATGCCACAACAAAGTTAACAATATAGTAAATCCATCATTAACTACCCAAAGGGTACTTTAGCTACTCTTTATTATAGAAGTATATACAATCATTAATGCAGTAGAAATAGAAATACAACTAAAGCAAAGACAAAGACAAATGTGAAGATTAAACTAGCTGTAGAAAGGGCTAGGAGGCATCTGAAACTGCTCAGCTAGGTTTCTCTTTAGGTGGTCGGAATTCCTCTGTTGAGAGAATTCTTGCTTTTTCCATCTTGGATATCCTTCAATGTCGGCTACTTGTCGTAAAATTTTGTGCCTCATGCCTTGCATAACGAATGTGAAAAGACTAACAGCTCCATCCTATACGCCCATGTGTAAAGAGATGCAAAATCACGCATCATTTAGATGTCACACTCGTATTACGGATGAAGTAATTCGTACACTAAAAACTTCTGGAGAATATTCTGTCTGTCATCTTGTTGAAGCATTATACTTGGGTAAATGTTTCAGCATGGTCTCACTTTTTACACGTTCATTCCATATAGCTCGTCTTCTTCTAGCTGCCACAAATTTGAACTAGAAAATCAATAATAAATATAAAATTCAGCAAACCATTATTCGTGTTGATCAATTGACAATAATAGAACATTTAGAGCTTAAAATCATGCTTTTCTTAACTAAGGTAGGTAGATACAAATGCATTTTTTTCAATTTAAAGTCATAATAACCCTCTTTTGGAGAGTTTTCAAGCATACACCCAACTCGAAGTCTATGGGCACCTCTGGAGAGATTGGCGGCGAGCGGGTCAACATGTGGCAATTATGGCAGGAGGGGGTGCTCATCCCCCTTGATAATAAGGAATGAACCCACCTACCAAAGTTATGTGCAATGAAGTGCTCTTAGCTCGATATTCACCCAAGCTGTCATGCTGACTTAAGCCTCATAGTGTATTAGACAGAGCATAGCATTGGTGCAAGCATTTCGAGTGGAAGAACACTATCTCTTGTGCTCGACCCGATGACTTCTATCTTGAGCACCTATACCTCCACCAAAAATTTGCATAAGGAGCTGTTTGTGAGAATGTGTAACACACAGTTGTTGCTCCACCCACTCATTGACCTGAGATGATTGACAATTAGTTCACGCCATGTGAGGCGATGTCCGCCGAGACACGGCGAACGAAAACCCTCCCGTCAAAAGCAACCTTTCCTCTGTATGAGGCTCGTCCCAGTTTGACTCATAGAATCATCTAGTGGAAGGAAGAGTAGCGATGTCGAGAAAAACATGACCAAGGGTCACTCCGACTGGCCGAAGGTTGAGGAAAGCAATAGTCCACCTCTAGTCCTAGACGGCCAGAATGCAATAAGTGCTCGACCTATTGACATCATGGTGATGCAACAAACGTCACTCCCCCAAAAGCCCCATTTTATCCTTCACGACCATGTCCACCCCACTGAACAAATGAAGCGGGATCCAAGGATGGGTAAGGTTGCGATGTAAGAGGTCTTCAATGATGAACCTCAAGATCAATCTCAAGGTAATCCAAAGAGGCTGAAAGTCAACTTTGTGGTATTGAGAATGTGGGAGGGAGCCATGTAACTCCACCTCCCCAAGAAGATATTAGAAGCATGCTCAATGTCAAATCGACTGACCTATAGACAAAGTTGGCAAATAGGCTGAAGGAGGTTGAGGGTCAACCTAAGGAATGAGAAAAGTCGCAAGACAACAAAGTGAACCACTTGATTGCCAATTCACCAGTGGGGAATGACGAATTCTAAAATATGAAGCAAAAGTTAAGGAAAGAAATTCAATAAGAGCTTCTAAAAGAGGTTGGGGTGACAACCATGGAAGCACCAGGTACCATCCGAGAATTGCTTCAGTTAGAGCCCTTTACTGCCGACATCATGGGTGCATCAGTCTTAGACAAGATGAAAACTCCAACAATAGACATGAACGATGGGTTTATTGGCCCCGTTGATCACGTCGAGACCTTCAATCGATGGATGGACATCTAGAGCTATAGAGATCCCTCAAGTGTTAGGCCTTCATCCACACCCTCATGGGGTTTGCCCACACTTGATACCGAGGATTAGAGGAGATCACGATCTCCCATTTTCTTGACCTAGTCATATTGTTTGTAGACTAATTTCTAGATGGCCATGATAGGAGAAGAGATAAGGCAAATACATGCACGTGGACTTGTGCTTAGATGAAATGGCATGTATAACTTTCATGCAAGGACTACATGACCCGATGCTATTAATGATGCTCGAGAAAAACCTGCTACAACATTCGCAGAGACCATGGCAGGAGCTTAGAAATTTGCCATCGTAGAGGAGCTCTTAATAGCTCAACTAGCCAAAAAAGGGTATTGACCCTGGTGATTCCTAACCCATACAAGGGAAAGGTAGAAGAAAACACCAACCTGAAGTGCTGCAGATCCGACCACAGAGGGGAAGGAGGAGACAAATCCAATGCCAAGAGAGGAGGCTTTAATCGATATACCTCCACGAGGGTACTGATCTATATGACACTAGCAAAGATAGAGAATGACGAAGAAAGCAAGCTCCTCTAATGACCCACTAAAATGAAGGAGAGGGCTAACAAGAGAAACCGAAGCAAATACTGTCAATTCCATCAAGACCATGAACATGAGACTACGAACTATCGCGACCTAAAGGACCAAATAGAATCCCTCATCTAATGGGGATACCTAGTAAAGTTCCATGGCAAAACTGGGAATTTTTGCGACCACTGAGACTGCCCACCATGGAACAAACGTCGTGATCAAAATAAGGAGCACCAAAAAACTAGATCACTCAAAGAAGAGACTGCCCGATCGAGATCCTGACTATTTTTTAAGGCTCGACGAGAGGGCAGTGTGCAACAAAAGAAAGATTGTTGTGAGCAAAATCCTTGCTTGCAATTTTCCAAGCAAGTTTGCACGCCCAAGTGACACCAAAGTTCAGCTCAAGCTAAACTACCGAAGAACCTTAGTGTAGCTTTGGTGCTAGGAACTCCTTGGTTGCTTCGAACCCCTAGACAAAGACATTAGAACCCAAGTTTAGTTTAAATAGACCCAAAAGAAAGGTTAGGAATGGTTTACCTTTAAAAGGAAAATCAGGCCAAGGACTCAAGAACTTAAATGCAAAAGCACTATTCACAAGCCTCCAAGCCCCAAGGAAGAAACACTCCACAAGTTTGATGACCAAGCAAACTTGAATGTTCCTCTACTCCTCTAAGCAACATTCAAGAGAAGATATTTTTGTCGCCCTGGGGGAGAGGGTTCAATCGACAAGTCTTTTTGACTTAAAAGAGAAAACTCTCAAATTTCAATAATATATTTTTAGCTTAAAACTATCAAAACGACATGGGGGGCTCGACATTTTATAGAAGCCTAGGATCGAAACTAGGAAATGAATAATTCAAATAAACTATTCCTAATTTGTTTGCAAAATAGAATAAGATCAAATAAAATATCAAAATAATTAAGGATAAAATCACTAATTTTCCTAATGTATAAAATAAAATAAAATAAAATTAGATTTTACTCTAGCAAATAAAATCTAAGGAGATTTTATTCTAGCATATAAAATTCAAGAATATTTTAAATAATATCCCTAGGAGAAAATAAAATATTAGAGCTTTTAGAATTATTTCAAAAACTATTGGAATCCAAATAAGAAATTTTTTTTCTTAAATACCTTCAACTTGTGTGACAGGTTGCAAGTGAGCGCAGGCGCGTGTGCAAGGGGTCGGTGGCACGCACTGGAGCCTGGACAGGAAGACATGGGTGTGCAGGTGTGGGCGCATAAGCATGGGAGTGCAGGCAGTGTAGGCATGCAATCGTGTGTGTGCAAGCGAGAGATTGATGCATTCGGGCGTGCATGCGGCGAGGCGCGCGCTGGTTGGATGTGAGCGTTGCTTGCATGCGTGAGGCTGTTGAGGCAAAGCCATGAACATTGGAGCGCTAATGGACATTTATTTTGGGGGATAAAATTACGTTTGAATTCCTCATTCTTAGAGCTTTCTTGGCCTTTAATTTCTCTTGATCTATTCTTAAAAAATCTCCTCTTGGCCGTGGTTTGACTCGATGAACTTGAGGGCTATTATGATCACATCATCTCTTCCTTCTTGAAGAAGATTAGTCCTCAAATCTACACTTGAACTGATATAAACGAGACAAGTTAGTAAATTCATAATAATCAAATGCATTATACTCACCTTGCAAAACATTTTTGAAGCCTAAGGATGAGGAGGGTCTCTTTTGTCTCCTGTTGGTATGTTCTTTAGAAGTTTCTTTTTCCCTCCAACAGTACTTCCAAATCTAATTGCTTGGTTTGTTTACTTTGTGATTAACTTTAATTGGCCTCCATTTGGTATTTGGCACCTCGTTTTGTTGGTCATGGTAGTCGTGTTTAGACTTCACTTCCTCATGTTCACCTACACAAAAGATAAACATAATGAATAATGACAACAAGAAAATCATTTTATACCCTCCATAAAGTGCAATCTTGTAGCCATCATCATGCATCCTTGTAAGCACTTGGAAACACATTCTTCTTTTAGGGTCAAACTCAAGGTAAAACTCTTGAGCATGTGATAGGAATCTTCTATCCCTTGCTTTTAGATTCAAAATTCCAAACTTGGAATAGTTTGTATTTTGAACCATTGTTCTCTCTATTTTACTGCATCTCCTTCTTTGTATTTCCGCCCTTCGCTTATCTTGAAATTTAACACAAAAAAAAATTAAATTAGTCACTCCAAATTCAAAGATTGTTTCACACTTACCTTGGAAAGCATTCTTAAAGTTATGGGAGGATGGTAAGGTGATTTTTCTTGGCTTTTTCTTGATTTGAAGCTCCATAGAGGTCATTTCTACCCGTGTTTGGCCTTCCTTAAGAATTTGAACTCCTTGAAGAACTCTTAGAACATAAACACTAGGATAAAACATGTGAGCATGAAAATAAGGATTCTTATGTAAGATTTCTATGAGATTGACTTTATAAGGCAACATAAAAAATATCTCATCCTCACCCTTCTTTTCATTGAACTCACAAATATCAATGCATATATCATGCTTGTAGCACAATAATAGCCATACTATAATCACGTGATACTTTGCTATCTAATAAACTAGATTCAACATGCCAAACCTAGCATAACTCAACTGGTTAAAGACATATCTCCCTGACCAAGAGGTCATGGGTTTGAATCCCCACACCCCACACCCCCACACGTTATTGAACTAAAAAAAAAAAACAGATTCAACATGCAAAGCATCACAAGATCTCACTAATACAAACCAGACCTTTAATGACAATCCAAAAAATTCGAGCATAGTAACGATGATGGACAAAAAAATAAAGCGCTTAAATGTGCACTTAAAAGTTCTTTCCATAAATTTGATATATAGTGTTGGCAATGCCCAAAATTATGTGTACTTATAATGTCAGATATGTCCGACATTAAAGGTGTATTCTTAAAATAATTTGTATAACATTAAAGGTGTATACAATTTTCCAAAATGTTCTCTCTGTTGTGAAATTGGGGATCAAAACGAGGCACCACGAGAACATAATATATTGAGAAATTATAATATTTAAAATAAAAGAAGATTATGAAATAAAATGGAATTTGGAGATTGGAAACTCTTCACCAAAATTTCTTTCACCAAATCACTTTCTTTCTCACCCAAT
>JAOANK020189401.1:0-16564 GCA_026257165.2 Telfairia occidentalis
AGCTTGTCGCAGGTATAAAGCAATATAAAGGAAGCCACAGCTTTATAGCATGCAACACTGGTAGGAAGGTTTGACAATTGGTCGTACCCCCCTATAGTACATTATTGAGCAAATTGAGAATGACAGACAAGAACATGCAAAGTGGCGAGGAGTCACTCGCCGCCCAAAATACAAGAAAAGAAAAGAACATGCAAGGTGGCGAGGAATCACTCGCCACGCAAAGTACAAGAAAGGAAAGTACAACACCACATACGACAGGGAAACAAGGGGGGAACAGAGTTGTCATGGGCATGCGGCCATGGGCAACACGCCTTGGACAAGCATGACCATGACACTGGGCATCAAGGCTCTGCCCTATGGCATCAAGGAACTGCAAGTTGAGTTGATTCCTTCAATCTTCAACAACAGCTGGCATCTTCGTCATTCTCTAAAAATGCCTTCTAGCATTCTCAATTGTGCTATTGAGATTGTTGTTGGTCAAGGAATCTTAGGCTTCGTATGATCACATCAATTTTTCTTAATTTGTATGGTAAAAAGTTCATGTGTTTCTATTTGGTCGATTGTGTTAAATAATTGTACTAAGATTTAGGATTAAGTAAGAAATCTTTTATATATAATCTATAATCTATATTTATGTCCATAAAAATAATAATAAGATATTAAAAGGGGCTTATAGAGAGAAACTTTTTATTTCCATTTTTTCCTTTTTAATGGGTATTATATTTATATTGTCGTTTCAATAATATATTTTAGTTTATGTTAAATTATAAGTTTGGTCCCTGAACTTTTAGATTCATATCTCATAGGTTGTTAAACTTTGAAAAGTATCTAATAAGTACTTAAATTTTCAAATGTGTCTAATAGATTCCTGAATTATAAGAATTTTCTAATACGTCCCAACTTTCAATTTGTGTCTAATAGGTCCTTGAATTTTCAAAACTTCTTAGGGATATTTTAAAATTATAATAAAATAGATTTAGATTATAACTACTTTAGTGTCATTTTAAAAAAAAGTTTAGAGAAATGTAAAGATCTTAGGATATGTAAATGTCATAAATACGAAAAGGTAAACCTTACACTATTTAAGGGATTTGAAACATGCAAATTAATTCACGCTGTAAAATAAAAATTCAAGGCAACATAGATTGTACACGATGCAAGCAAGAATTGTCAATGCTTTTATGATGAGCTAGAAGGTCTATGAGATGCAAACAAATGAAAGTTTGGTGGCGATCTCCTAAGGTTTTGATGCTCTTTGTAAGGGTGTCCATTTTTCTTGCCAAGAATCAGGCCTTAAGTGGGAAAAAAAATTCTCTGTCACCTAAACTCGTCCCTATCCCTGCCCCCGACCCCATTTATTATATATATATATATATAACATTCACAAATCACAAAACAAGTCAAAATTGCTCAATATTGCTTTTGTTGTAATATTGTCTAGACTCAATTCATGCAAATAAATAAATAAATTTATTATATGTTGAGATTTTAATAATGTATATGAATAATTGGACTAAGATGAAACGTTATATTAGTTTTATGAGTAGGTTTAAGAATTTTCCTTTTAAATGATAACTGGGAATTAAGAATTTTCTTAGAAATGTCTAAGAAATTTATATTATCCTCGTTCCATTAAGGATTTAATAATGTTATCGAGGATCCATAATTAGAAATTAAGCATTTTATTAGAAATTTCTTTAGAAAAATTATTTAATTGAAAAATTATTTTAAATAATAATAATAATAATAAAAAGCGAAGAAATTCTCCATGAGGAATCTCCACCCCTATCCCTGCAAAATTTTGTAGAAAATTTTGCAAGGATGGAGATTAAAATGGGGGCAAGAATGGGGACAAAAAAGGCTTCCCTAATAACTTGTCAATAGGAGATACATACAAAGTCAAAAGATAAGTATTCTCATTTTTTTTAATACTTTACCTTTAAGCCTCTCTCCCCTTTCTTATTTATTCCTTTCTATCTGCTCTCTGCACTTCTTTTCACTACAATAATTATGATTTTTCTTAACGCACAAAATTTTCGTTAGTAAAGACAAAATCGTAGGAAGTAGTAAATACTTCTAATGAAAATATTTCGACAGTAGAATCATTGGGGTAGGCAGGGGCGGATCCAGAAATTTATGTCAGGTGGGCACAAATTGAATATAGTTTTAGATGTATTATTAATAGTGACGAATCCAGAAATTTATGTTGGGGGCACAAATTGAATAGAGTTGTAGATGTATTAGTATAAAATATTAAAATTATGTAATATTAAAACCATTTGTATGTACAATTTTTTGTTTATATTTTTTAAAATGTTAGTTGAAGAATTAAGATATCGTTGAGATAAATTTTTGTAAAGAGAAAAGTTAGAGAGAAAAAAAATGAATAAGAGTTATTAGATAAAATATATTAATAAGAGATAGAAAAATTAGAAATGTTGGAAAGAATAAGAGAAATTTTAAAGGATAAAAAAGTTAAAAATAGAATATTTGTTAAACAAAAAAAGATTTGTTAGATAGACAAAGAAAGTTACGGTGAGAGAAAATTTAAAAAGAAAATTTTAGAAAAAAAAATAGATATATTTGGTAGCTAGACTCTTAATAAATTAGAGAGAGAGAAAATATAAACAGAGATATTTTAGAGAAAAATATGTTAGAGATAGAAATAAGTTTGAAGAACATAAAGTTTAGAGAGTGAAAAGTTTGAGAAAAATATACAAAATTTTAAAGATGAAAAAGTGAGAGATGTAATAGAAAACAAAGAGAAATAAAAATTAGAGAGCAAAATTTAGAAAGAAACAAAAAAAAAATTGTTACAATAAAAATAGAAATTTTAAAATGCAAAAAGAAAAAAAACCTATTTTAATTTTTTTTATTTATAATTTTAAAAATAAATTTGAAAATAGAAATATTTTATTTTTAAAATATAGAACAAAATAATGTTGGTAGTGCACTTGATAAGATTTGAACACAAGATTTAAGATCTAACAAGAAGAGCATGTGAACAATATGTTAAGGGGGCGCATTGAATTTTATGGGCAAAAAATATACAAAAATATTAACAATCTTCAATAAACTATAGGGTTAAATCAAAATAAGAAAAAAAATCGAGGGCGGCACGACCCCAACATGCATCCGCCCATGGGGGTAGGCTCGTCAAGAGGGAGACCTATCGATGGATTAAGAAATGTGTTGACAGAGGTAACCTTCTCGTGATGAAATCTGTTCGTCGGTAGATATCACCCTATTCTAATAGGAAGAAACTACTGGCATATATTAACCTCTACTGGCATTTATAAAATGTCAGTATATAGTAACTTTTGCTGATGCATGATGACATCGACACATGCCACGTTCTGTCAACGAAATTATTTTTTGGTTGGCAGAAACATGTCTTAAACAATATTGAACTTCCACTTCTGCCAACAAAATTTTGATTTCGTCAGGATAAGTTATTTTTTTTAAGAAAAAATAAAATACTATGTATTGATTCTAATTTTATTAAAGCCCGCAAATTGTTCAAACTCAATTGTATATCTACATCCAAAATTCCAATAAAATAGAAGATTTATATTCAATACAAATTTGTTCTTCCAAAGTTTGACTTCAAACTAAAATATTGTTCTTACAACTTTTGAGTTCAAACTTAGATAAAATTACAACATAAAACAACAAATACAAAAATAAGCTAATCTATCCTGGAAGGCTTCCTTTTCATTATCATTTCCATCATCATAATCTTGCAATGAAAGTAGCGGTATAGAATAACATTAAATGATAAGAATAAATTGACCCTGAGAACACGAACAATTGTACAAAATGATATACGAGCTTAATTAGCTCAAATCCGCTCAAATGAGATGTTTGCTCAAAGTCAAACCAATGATGAGCCAATCATTATGCAATAATGTCCAATTGTAAGAGTTCAAGCTGAAAGACTTCAAGAAGCATTAAAGGGTCACTTTCAAGTGAAGGTGTTCACACTTGGTGAAGAATTGCATCCATTCAAGCTCCAAAAGGCACCTTTTTATCCAAAAGACACAATGAATATGAAAATCCAGATTCATCCCCATCTTTAATATATTATGTATTTATGTTTATTAAGGTTCATGTATGGAGTTGAAGAGCTGTGGGCTGAATTTAGACTAAACTAAGTGAAAGGTTGTGTTCTATCATTTAGTATAAATAGGGATGTACTTGAATTTTAAAGGAAAAGATTTGAAAATGTAGTAATTTGGGTTTTATAACTTGAAAGCTTTTTGAAGCTTTGTGTCTTGTGTGTTCTTGTGATAGAATGCATGAATATTTGGAGCATTCAAGTGAGGATTGATCTATCTTGCTTGTGGAGTGCTTTGAAGATCAAGGGTTGATGGGAGCTACAAGCTTTGTCCGATCCTTAGTTTGTTTGATCATCTAAGTAATCCGTAATCTAGCCTATCTTAAAGGTTGAGACCAAACTTGTTTTGGAGTTTTTGAGTTGGTGATCTAAAAGTCTTGTTCGTCAACAATGTTGTTAGGTCTGATTCTCAAGGGTTTCTTAACATTTTGGTATCAAATCTTTGCTCTAAACAAATTATATCTTTATTTTCTTTCAATTCTTCTTCATCTTTCTTTCTTCTTTTAATCTTCCATCTATTTTCATTTCGTGTGACTCTTTATCTTCTCATCTTCGTATCATTTTTTTCTTGGTGCTGTTTCCAAAGGAAAAGTAAAGAAAAAAACATTCATTGCATATTTCCATACTTGTTTTTCCAACTTCGGGATTTTGTGACTTTTCACATTCCTATACTACATTGACGTGTTCTTGCATGATTCACATAAGAATACTATAAGACTTGCTGAAGTTTGAGATATGAGAAGTCTTAAGGATATTTTTTAGTGCAAACACAAATGACCTTTCATCTTCCACGAGAGAAAACACATGAGGGAGTGCTTGTAAGTTCCATTTCTTGTCATTTAACATTCTTTTACTGCATGTTTCACCAAAGAACTTCAAACGAATCCATGTATCACCAAAGACAAAGACGTCATGAGAACAATGATAGTGCTAAGTTTTGGAAGGACTTTCGAGATAATTTGGTTGAGATACGCCAGTCCATTACTTACATATCCGAATTGAATCAAGCCATGGAGAGTAAAGCCACACAATCCATTCAAAATGAGGAAGAGTGTCCAATACCTCAAGATGACCAACCAATGAAGTAGGGATAAGCATCCATCGACCAAAGTTGAAGTTTCCAACACTCAAGTTGTTGAGGATGACAAGAAGATACTCGAGAATTGTAAAGATGTATGTGATGAAGATGAGGTTCAGGAAAAATCTTTATCCAAAAGTGAGGAGCATGTGGACACTACAAAAGTAGAGAAAAATGAGAAAAATGAGGTTTGTTTTCTAATTAAGAAACGTACTCAGCGGTTACCTAATATTTTTAATGGTTGCTATCGAAAAGTGAAAAAAGAGGTTCATCAACAAATTTGGAGGCACATGTACACCACCATTACTAGTGGCAATACCACCCAAAAGCATTTGATGTTCAAGTTTAGAATTTTGGGTCACTGCCAAAATGAAAAGGGTCCTACACAAAAATTTTACATTTGATCCAAGAGAAAAAGTTCCAATTGAAGTGCTTAAAGGAGGTCGAAATGATGACTACAAGGTTGCTTTGCAAGGAGATCTTTTAGATTCAAGGACAAATCTTCTCGAAAAAGGGGAGAATGATAAGAATAAAGTGACCCTGAGAACACGATCAATTGTACAAAATGATATATAAGCTCAACTATCTCAAATTAGCTCAAATGAAGCTCAAGATGGTCAAATCAGCTCAAATGAGATGTTTGCTCAAAGTCAAACCAATGATGAGCTATCATTGTGCAATCATGTCCAATTGTAAGAGCTCAAGCTGAAAGACTTTAAGAAGCTTTGAAAGGTCACTTCCAAGCTATGGTGTTCACACTTGGTGAAGAGTTGCATCCATTCAAGCTTCGAAAGGCACCTTTGCATCCAAAAGACACAATGAATCTGAAAATCCAGATTCATTCCCATCTTAATACATTATGTACCAATTTAATTCATATTTTTATATTTATTAAGGTTCATGTATGGAGTTGAAGGGCTGTAGGTTGAATTTAGACTAAACTAGGTGAGAGGTCGTGTCCTATCATTTAGTATAAATAGGGATGTACTTGGATTTTAAAGAAAAAAGATTTGGAAATGTAGTACTTTGGGTTTCATACCTTGAAAGCATTTTTAAGCTTTGTGTCTTGTGTGTTCTTGTGATAGAATGCATGAATATTTGGAACATTCAAGTGAGGATTGATCTATCTTGCTTTTGGAGTGCTTTGAAGATCAAAGGTTGATGAGAGCTACAAGCTTTGTCCGATCCTTGGTTTGTTTGATCATCAAAATAATCCGTAATCTAGCCTATTGTTGGGGTTGAGACCAAACTTGTTTTGGAGCTTTTGAGTTGGTGATCTAAAGGTCTTGTTCGTCAACAAGGTTCTTAGGTCCGATTCTCAATTATTAAGAAACCCTTGAAAATCAAACCAACAACGTTGTTGATGAACAAAACCTTTGGATCACCAACTCAAAAACCCCAAAACAAGTTTGGTCTCAACCCCTAAGATAGGCTAGATTACAGATTAGTTTGATGATCAAACAAACCAAGGATCGAACAAAGCTTGTAGCTCTCATCAACCTTTGATCTTCAAAGCACTCCACAAGCAAGATAGATCAATTCTCACTTGAATGCTCCAAATATTCATGCATTCTATCACAAGAACACACAAGACAAAAACCTTAAGAAAACTTTCAAGGTATAAAACCCAAAGTACTACATTTCCAAATTTTTTTCCTTTAAAATCCAAGTACATCCCTATTTATACTAAATGAAAGGACACAACCTTTCACCTAGTTTAGTCTAAATTCAGCCCACAGCCCTTCAACTTTATACATGAACCTTAATAAATATAAATTCATGAATTAAAGTGGTACATAATGTATTAAAGATAGGGATGAATCTAGATTTTCAGATTCATTATGTCTTTTGGATGAAAAGATGCCTTTTGAAGCTTGAATGCATACAACTCTTCATCAAGTGTGAACACCTTAGCTTGGAAGTGACCCTTTAAAGCTTCTTAAAGTCTTTCAGCTTAAGCTCTGGTAATTGGACATGATTGCGCATGTTTGACTTTGAGCAAACATCTCATTAGAGCTTCTTGAGCTTCATGTGAGCTTATTTGAACTAGTTGTGCTTGTATATCATTTTGTACAATTGTTCGTGTTCTCGGGGTCACTTTATTTTTATCATTAAATGTACTAGAAGAAAAAACCCAAATATTATAAATTGTTTTAACAATAGAACCAAAAGGTGAAAAAGTGTTATAAAGTTCCCTAAATGTTTTAGATATCCCAAAATTAGTCAAAGTCTTATGTTAATAACTAACAAACCTAAAATGTGCCTAAAATAAACTTAATGCATGAACTCTATCCCTCTACAAAGTTGCCAAAAATGGTTCTAAGTGACCTAAGAGGTGCCTAAGTGCTATTTTAAGGATCAACCAATCTAGAACGTGCCTAAAGTGAACTTAATGCACACGAAACTTGCCCCCTTGCACTACAAAGCAATAAAAATATTCTTAAGTGGCTTAAAATGTGCCTTAGTGCTATTTTAAGAACCAACCAACCTAAAATGTGGCTAAAGGGAACATAATGCATGAATCCCGATGCTTTTTTTCTACAAAGTAGCTAAAAATAGTTCCAAGTGGCCTAAAAGGTGCCTAAGTCTTATTTTAGCAAATAACAAACCTAAAACATGCCTAAAGTGAGCTTAATACATGCAACCCGCACCATCGGATTACAAAGTAGGCAAAAAAGGTTCCAAGTAGCCTCAAAGGTGCCTAAGTGCTATTTTAACAACCAACCAACCTAAAACATGCCTAAAGTGAACTTAATGCAGATAACCTGCCCTTTTGCACTACAAAGTAACCAAAAAATGGTTTAAGTGGTCTAAAAGGTGCCTAAGTGCTATTTTAACAATCAACCAACCTAAAACGTGCCTAAAGTGAACTTAATGCACCCAACCTGCCCTCTTGCACTACAAAGTAGTCAAAAATGGTTCCAAGTGTTCTAAAAGGTGTCTAAGTACTATTTTAACAATCAACGAACCTAAAACCTGCCTAAAGTGAACTTAATGCACACAACACGCACCTTTTTCAGTACAAAGTAGGCAAAAATTGTTCCAAGTAACTTAAAAGATGCCTAAGTGTTATATTTTAAAAACCAACCAACCTAAAATTGGACTAAAGTGAACTGAATGGACGCAACACACCCCCTTGCACTAAAAATTAGCCAAAAATGGTTACACGTAGCCTAAGAGGCGTATAATTGCTATTTTAACAATCAACCAACCTAAAATGTGCCTAAAGTGAACTTAATGAACCCAACCTACCCATCTGCATTACAAAGTAGCCAAAAATGGTTCCAAGTGACTTGAAAGGTGCCTAAATGCTGTTTAAACAACTAACCAACCTAAGACAAGTCTAAAGTAACTTAATGTATGCAACATGCTTCACTTGCATGAAAAAGTAGCCAAAAAAGGTTATAAGTGGCCTAAAAGGTGCTTAAGTGCTATGTCAAGGATCAATCAACCTAAAAGGTACCTAAAGTGAACTTTATCCACACAACCTGCCTCCTTGCACTTCAAAGTAGTCAAACATCTCATCCAAAATGTCAAACATCTCTCATATTGGATTCTAACTATTCTTACATGGTATTTTTTTTCCCACCTCATTAACATGATATTTTGTTACTTTTAAGAATGGGGCAACTCTTTTATATACTTTATTGAGAATCTATCTCTAAGCTTAATCCGATCCTTATTCATTCTCAATTATACTTTTCAAACCACTTCATGAACGACAAAAGTTCAATTCTATAGAAATTTCACAAAAGTTAGATCAACTTTGTCATAAACCCCAAGATGTCAGGAAAATAATTACAACAAAGAATTTAAAGAGTTTAAAGGGAGCCAACAACTTTCTTTAATTGGTGAAAGGCATTTTGGGATCTTGAGAAACCAAAAACTAGTTGAAACATGTTTAAAAGTTGTTGTGGGACCTTAAGAAACCAATAACTTGCCTAAAAGAAACTAAACATGCAGATCTCACTCCTAAGCTTTCCAACACTGACAATGTTTACTATAAACTAGTTCAAACATGCTAAAAGCTATTTTGGGACCTTAAGAAACTTACAACTTACCTAAAGGGGACTAAACATGCAAAACTCACTCCTAAACACTTTAAAACTAAGACTTTGCATACAAAACTAGTTGAAATGTGTCTAAAAGCAATTTTGGTACTTTAAAAAACCAAAAACCTACCTATGGGGAACTAAATGTGGAAAACTCAGTCCTAAACCCTTCAAACTAATACTTCGTACGCCAAACTAGTTGAAACGTGTCTAAAAATTGTTTGGGAACCTTAAGAAACCAACAACTTACCTAAAGAGAACTAAACATGCAAAAACTCACAATTAAATCCTTCAAAACTAACATTTTGTGCACCAAACTAGTTGAAACGTGACTAAAAAATGTTTGCGGACCTTAAGAAACCAATAACATATCCAATGGTAACCAAACTTGCATAACCCATCCTTAAACCTTTCAAACTACCACTTTGCACACCAAACTAAGTTCAAATATGCCAAAAAGACATTTTAAGACCGTAAAGAACAACAATGTCTAAAGAAAACCAAACTTGCCTAACCCATTCTTAAAAGCTTACAAAACTAACACTTTGCGCATCAAACTAAGTTTACGTATATCGAAAAGATATTTTGGGACCTTAAGAAACCAACAATGAGTATAAAGGAAACAAACTTGTCTAACCCATTCTTAAGCAACTTTAAAATTAGCATTTTGTGCCTTAAACTAGTTCAAACATGCCTAAAAGTCATATAGGGATGTTAAGGAACAAAAAAAGTGCCTACGAGAAACTAAGCATGTCTAATACACTTTAAAACTACTACTTGTGCACCAAACTAGATTCAAATGCACCGAATTCTAAATTACATTACTTAATGTTAATCACAATCCTAATTCACTCTCAATTTTTATTTGACTATTCACTTGTATTGATTGAACCACAGATAAAGGATAACCAAAGTAAAATATTTCCTTCAAACCATAGAACAATATAGTATTCATATGTCTCAATCATCTTAAAACATACATTTACACAACACATAAATTCACTTTATGTAATTCAACTTTTAAACCCAACAAATAATATATATGAACCAAAATACAACTCTAGACACAACAAATCAAAATTTTGTATTAACCTAAAAACACAAATTGATAATGAAGTTCAATCATATCCATTTTTGAATCAATCAAGAAATTAACCTAAATTGATTCTACAAAGTACCCAAACTAATTCAAGCTACCCGAAAGTTAGATCTCAAGTTACCCAAATTGATTTTTCAGATCAAGAAGTTACTAAAAGCTAATTCTCAAGCTATCCAAATTGATTTCCATATCAATAAGTTACTCAAAAGTCATGCATCTCCATCAAAAAACCAATTTTCATTTAAACATGAAAAAAATGCCTACATTTTAAAGTAAATGGACCTCTGATTAACAACAATGACGAGAAAAGTAGTAGTGGCGCAAAGATGGTGATGACTGTGTGCAGCAAGCTTTACTATGATGGTGATGGTGTGTTATGGTAAGCTCTCGATCGTGGCAAGGGAAGAACATTGGCAGTGTGCGATGAAGGAGAAAGGAGAAATGGTGAAGAAAATTGAAGAGGGAAAGAAAATGCAAGTAGAGGTGTGAAGGAGAAGGAGAAATAGAAGAAGAAGGGAGAAGAAAGGAGGAGGATTGAATTTTAGGGCAGAACTTTTCACAACGAAATGTAAATCGTTGGTGACCAAATTGATATTGTGTTTAAATGGCACAACAACCCTAGTGAAGTGGTCTAGGAACCCCTTGTTCAGGGGTGTTAAAAAAATTTGGTAACCCGAACAACCCAACAAAAATTGAAAGGGTTGATTTGGTAGAGCCTTGTTCGTTTTGGTTCGTTTTTAGTAGAACTGGTTCGATTTTGCGGGTTGGGTGATTTTTGATTGGTTGGAAGAAGGAGGAGGAGAAGACGAAGAAGAAATTGAAGTTTTCCAACTCGGTGATCCAACTCGACCCAACCCAAAATTATAAGGGTTGGGTTGCCTAGTGTATTCAGTTTCATTAGGTAAAGGAACCATTTTTGGGTTGGTCAGAAACAACTAACTTGACGAAACCCAACTCATATACACCCCTCGGGCTTGGCCCGACCCCTCACCACCTCAGCTAGAGGTGGAAGTAGGAGAGGCGTGAATACGAGGCAGAACTCTGTAAAGTAAAAAATAGAAGAAGAAAAATGGGGGAAATGATGAGAGACTGACTTGAGAAAATAGGATAAATGACGTTGAAAACCTCAATTTGAGAGCACAGAAAAGATCCTAAAAGTATAAGGGACAATTGTTGCTTGTGATGGTGAGGCTTAAAATTTCATTAACTAACAATGTGCAAGTATACACAATCAGCAACAAGTGATAAATATTTATATCGTCTCCATAGGGATTAGTTGTAGATTTTGAACTATTCTAACTCAATCTTTTTAGTGAATTCAAAGAGTAACAAAGATGAATGGTTGGTGAAATTTTGTAACTAATTCTGGATTAATGTAAATGACAGAAGAACAAGAATGCTTTCGAAGTTGTAACAATAGGAATGATTAGGTTTGAATTAAGGTATAATGCTATTTTTCTAGAAATAAAATGCTAAAGCAGAAGAATTGCATAATCGAATCACACAACAATAGTCTCGGAATCCTCCCAAATTTCTAAATTATCTTAAGTTAACTCTCACTAACCTATATAAATTAAACTTGTTGTTTATGTGCATTAGGTGAGTGATTATCCCTAACCTCCTCACTTAGCTAGTCACTAACCTGATCTAGAGGCTAATGTGTTCTAAAAGCAACATACTCCTATTTTCTCCAAAAACATAGATATTTATGCATATTGGCCAAACATACATAAATATTAAGCGATACAAAACACCCTTAAAACAATTCAACTTCAAATCAATTCAATAACATTGCCTTTAATCCTAACGTAGGTGATTAGTTCATGCTACAATATCGAAAAGACAGTAAACAAATAAATGAAAATAGTAAATGCTTAATAACAAAAGAACTCTAAGGGAACTGTAGATCTCTGTTGCTCCAAGAAAGAAGTCGCAAGAATCGTCTTTTCTGCTCTAGCCTTCAACGGAGTTTCTTTCTTCTGCAAGTTCTTCTCTATAGAAATTCAATAAACTCTAAAAATGCTAAAGAAAAATTGATAATGAAAATGAACTAAGTGCCTAAATAGTTCTTTGCTAAAACGACTACTACTCTATTTCTCTTTGACCATAGCCTCTTCGATTTAAAGCCCTTTTCTTGTGATTAGAAGGCTCATTAGGTCAAATCATCCACATGTCCCGCATCCAATGGCTGATTAAATTTGCAAAGAGAGATTTGTTTTTGTATTTTAAATTTCTATTATTCTCGTGCGAATTCTCTGTGTTCGTTGTGCTCCCAAATTGCTTGATCAATCTTTCTGCTAGAATAATGCTCCACATCTACCTGCTGACAAAATATGAAGAATTAGTAGAAGTGTAACGACCAGACTTCTAGGACTCAATTTCCTAAGATTGTTACTAGCATACGTCCTCTTTATTTAAAAAAACTTGTAAAAGTTTCAAGAAAAGAATTTAAATAATCATAAAGTACTGAAATATAAGTTTCAAAATAAATTTAAAACATAGCTAGGATCCAAATTTTAAAACAAATAATAAAAGGGTAACTCGAATTAGAAAAATAGTTCAAAATACAAAACTATAAATCAAAAGAGACATCTGAAATATACAGAAGACTTCAACTCGTAACCATGGCTACCGTGCATCCTTCTCTCGTCAACCACCATGGACGCCTTATTATTACCTAAAAAAATATTTAAAGAAAAGATTGAGTTTTTAACAAATACTCAGTAGATAACCCAGGCCACGGGGTCAGATATGCAAACACATGCAATCATGCAATGCTCATGCGAGACCTATTTTATTAACATTTTCAGTAAAGGCTCATAGCCTAATTATTTATGACATGTCATTATCATTTCTTTCAATGACAACAACTCAATCCCTTACTAGTGCCATCTCTAGAGTGCGAGTGTGGATTCTTTCAGGGAACCCTACTATGACCTTATGTTAGATGACACCCAATCAGTGTAGTCAAGTCCCCCAAACACCAACCCTTTAAATCGGGAGAAATTTTCACTCATCAATTCAATACGTGCAACATGCAAATTGTTCATGCGTAGGTCCCAAAATAACTTAACAAACATACCATGCTTATCATTAATATCATATCATACATAATACGCAGCAGGATATCATATAGTATAGCAATCAATTTATCTAACCGAACCCAAAGGCTTATTCAAAATTAGAGCCACTTACATTAGTTTCTTAATAAGCCTAATAAATCCTTAATGGCCTCGCCTAAGTTCTAAGTTCTAATAATTATTCGAGCTTTCTATTTGGAACTGCCACTAATACTACCCATGTGCCACCACCGATGGGAGGATGAGAGAGAGATGAATGACGGAGGAGGAGGTTGGCGTGAAAGGGAGAGGGAAAAGGAGGAGAGAAATTTTATTTTGAAAAGAAAAAGCTGGGTGGTTAGGGTTTCATAACATGTATATTTAACCCTAATCCTAATCTAATTTGATATAAATTCAAAATTGCTATTATCTTTAACTATTTTCCTTTTTCGAGAAGATAAAATCTCTCTTATTTTATCTTATTTTATCTTGTATTTTATCTAAAACAAAAACTCAAATAAATTTCATATCTTTTCCTAATCCTGTCTAAATAAAGTTAATTAAATTAACTCTAAAAATTAGACTAGGTAATACAATTAATTCTCAATCACTTAATAAATCTAAAAAATAACACCCCATAATGATCAATTCAAATAATGAGATGTTACAAGTAGTTAATCATAAATTATTCAATTGCTGTCATAAATAGAATAATTCAACACTATGGGAGTTCTTAAGAGTTTTTAATACAAAACATAAGTAAACCTAGCAATTCTCTTAACAAAGCATACATAATTTATCAATTAAAGGGCTAAAATTCACCCTAGAAGACTCCTAATAACTCTTTTTTGAGAGTTATCAAATTCAAAAACTTGAACTATTGCCAATCCTTGAGTAATGCATAAGATCTAAGAATTCAATAGTGCTGAGCTAACAAAGAAAATCTTGTAGCAGAATATGATAAACAATTAAATGAAAAACTATTAACTATCAAGCTAGTTCATGTCCACCTTAAGTCAATCCCTTACTTCCTCTTTATTTCTCTGCGCATGCCATAACTTCCACTTATTCTAAGGTTTCAATCTCTTAATCTTCTAATTCCTAAGTCATCAAATCTACTATGCAATCCAGTAATCAGAGTTCCATCCTATTCCCTTCTCAATTCTGTCTTAGGGTTTCCTAGATTTCAGTTTAACTACTCATATAATATTGCTCTTTCAAAAGTTTTTCTCATAGCACAAATTTTGTTCTTTCAAGTCATAGCTTTTATTTTTAAAACTTACCACTTATCAGAAATTTCATTCTTATTCCTAATAAAAAACCTTCCTATTCTAAGAAAACAGTAACATTTAGGCAACACGCATCCCTCGTAATGCCCTTTTTTTTTTTTTAATATTCACCCTTCTTCTGAGTTACTTTTTGACACAGTGAAAATTACGAGTGTCATAACTGCCCTTGATTATTAAGCCTTGACACCAGCATCGGGTGTTTGATCGGTCTCTAGCGAATGCCAGAAACTTGATCGCCACTCGGCGCGATGCACCGCAGTGTACGGGTCAGTTTTAGTATAGTGAATATGAGTGTCGAGTGTCATCCTCGGCATTGGGTTTCTAGCTTGATTGATTACCACGGATAATTACACCTCATTTTATCTATGGAAACCTTAATTAATAAGGAAATCTAGTTTAAACTACTCCTACTCTTAGATAGGTGGAGGACACATAGGGAGAATATGCCTTGAATCTAATTGTTATGCTTTGTGACACCTAACTTTACTAAAAATGAACTTTTCTATTGTCATGCAACTATAAGCTGGATTTAACTAATGTTCGGTTTCCTCTCTCGAGCTCAGCTAGTCTCTTACTGAAAATGAGACTCAACCTTTCGGTCTGTTACCCCACATCTAGCAAGACATTACGAATTACCCATTGATTACTACCTTAGTAGACTCATTGTGATCTCATCCTCTTTTGAACTTAGGATAAACCCGCTTGCCATCAAGGTTCACAACAGACCCACTAGAGATAATAATGCATGCTTCTCTAAAATAGACATCCGCTCCTCTCGGTTTACGTTAGCCTGGTACAGTCATGCAATTGAGTTCTAATTTAGGCCCTACTCTCTCGAGTTAAGACGTAAATCATGCATCAATCTAATCCTTGATCAGAAGATTAAACAGCATTAAGCATACAATTACATGAATAATCACAGGGGATAAGAAAAATTCCATAAATTAATAAAGCCATAAACGAAATCACAATGCGTTACAACAAGTCAAGGCGGAATTCCGCCACTCAAATTCACAACTAAAAATAAAAATCCCAAAGAAAAACACAAAATGAAACAAGTATAGGAAAATGGGAAGAAAACTCCCAAAGACGCGTGCCAAACTTGTTCCCGACGTAAGACCCGCAATCCCGAGCCTCAGATCACTCTGGGGACTCCATGGGGAGCTCCCTTTTCTTTTGAAACACTGTGCTCTAAGTCGTGCTCTCGGTTCTCCAAATGGCCTCCTTGATTTTAGATGACAAAATGAACTTAAAAAGAGCATTCCACCCGCAGCGTTGAGACGCCATAAGTCAGCGTCTCAACGCTACCTCCTGTACGGTCAAAGGCGTGCGGCACATTTAAAATTTAGAGCGATAAATGATGACAGCATCTCAACGCTGATGTGAGCTGCAGCAGGATAGGCGCGCGCGCCTGGGGCGTCGCAATGCCGGATGTTTGTGCGGCCGGTAGGAGAGCGCTCACATGGACGCAGGCATGGGGGATCGTTGGGCAGGCGCACTGTGCAGCGTTGAGCGGTGTTAAGCGGCACGCGCAAGGCTGCAACAGGATGGTCACATCCATGGGCGAGGCGCGCGCACACTTGCGTGCGGTGTTGGGCTTTATGTGCTACGGCGTCGAGACGCCATTGAACAGCGTCGAGACGCTGTTGATCCAAATCTCCAGAAATCCAGAATTTTCAGCCTCTCAACGCCTGAGTATGGCGTCTTGGTGCTGCCTCCTAGGGTCCTTTGTATTTTTTGCCTCTTTTCTTCTTTCCTTAGCCAAAATTAGACTTCTTAAGCTCGTTTTATCCACTCGAACAACCCCGAATCCATTATTTCATCAAATTAAGCTCGGTACCTACAAATTAACATAAAAACACGTGAAAGC
>JAOANK020189508.1:0-16563 GCA_026257165.2 Telfairia occidentalis
TAACATCAATAACAACTTTATTGACAATAGAACGTGTTTACAAGCCATTCGAGTTTTAGGACATACATACCCAACAACGTTTTTTCACTAAATCTCCATAATGTAAACTTGTTTTATCTCCAACCATTATCATGTGTTGTTTAAAGTAATTTTAATCTTAAATTGCCCTTTAATTACTAGTTTTGGTGCTTTAATCACCAATTTAGTTTAGACACTCAAATTCTACTAAATTACGTACTTTTAACTAATTGGTCATCTATCCCTATGAATCGGCCTTGTAATGCTACAACTTCTATGTGTGCACTTGCACTTTACGGTGTGATTAAGCTAAGAAGATTGTATAGCATTGGCAAGATAATTAAACACTAAGAAGTTTTTGGCACTGTTGCCGGGATAAGTGCAACAAAAATAGTTTTTAAAGTTGAGTTTATGTGAATTCAGTACTTCAAGACACTGACTAAGCTATGGTGTTTTGCAGGTGTTGTACAAATGCATGAGCGACTATCCTAATCTAGATTTTATTCTAAAACTTGATCTTGAAATTAAAAGAAGCCTTAGGAGAATTACAAGGGAACAGAGAGAAAGGTTAAATCAGGAAGAAAAACTAGAAGTTATGGTTGACTTACCTAACAAACCAGCTATAGTGAAAGAGCGTACAAGGCAACAACCAGCCGAGATAGTGAATTGGGCTATTAAACCAAGAAACATAGTTCAAATTGCTGATGACAGAGAAAGAGCCATACGAGATTATGCAGCCCCAAGATACAATGAAATGAACACTGTGATAGTAAGGCCTTGGATCCAGGCACCACACTTTGAGCTAAAACCTGTGATGTAGAGGACCCTCATCAATATCTCAAATCTTTCTTTGAGGTGTGTGATTCATTCGTGATACAATAAATATCAGAAGAGACATTGAGATTGACTTTATATCCATACTCTCTAGCATTGTTGGAAACCTGATTATTAACTTTGGCTAAGGGAATGATGAGTCATTTAGTGAAGCATGGGAGAGGTTGTAGGGGATGCTTAGAAAATGGACTCATCATGGCCTACCATGTTCCTTGCAAATGGAAGTTGTCTACCATGGTTTAACCAAGGCTTCCAAATTAGTGTTAGATGCGTCTACTAACTGAGCATTATTGACTAAGTCCTACAATGAGGCCGTTGACATTCTAGATACCATTTCAACTAACCACAGTCACTTGTTAGATCCAAGGGCAGAAGCTGAAATTGTGGAAAGAAGTAAGGGTAAATTGGAGTTGGATGCTCTCTCACTACCTTGACAGCTCTAATCGCTTCCATATTGAATATGTTGAAGAATCTCACCTTAGGAAATGCAAATGAAACCATGAACATCGCAATAGTGAATCAGCTCAATGCAGTATTTTAGAGATATTGTGGAGAGAACCACTTGATAGAACATTATTCTACCAATATTGCATCGATTTTCTATATAGGGAACCAGAATGTGCAAATGAATAATAATCTCTATGCTCAAACCTATAACCCTAGTTGGAGATAGCACCCAAACTTTGGGAGGGGAAGTCAACGAACAAGCAATCAGAATGTGCCAAGTTAGCAGAAACACAATTTCAACCTTGGGTACATTTAATCAAACTGAGCCACTCCTAGGCATCCCCTTGGTTTTCAACCTTATCCTCTGTAGAACCAACAAAGGCAGTAGTTAAACAATCTGATTGTACCTGATACTTCTTTAAAAAGCTTGATGAATTAGCATATGGCTAAAAATGATGCTGCAATCCAATGCCAACAAGCATTATTAAAGAATTTGGAAATGTAGATGGGACAGTGTGCTATTGAATTGGAGAACAAACCTCATGGGAAGATACCATTTGATACAGAAAATTAAAAAAGATAAGAAAGACAACAGGTACAAGTTGTAGAATTGAGAAGTGGCAGACTATTCAGTGGAAACTAGGGTGCAGCGCAGAAGAAGAAAGTTGTAGATAGCAATGTAAAGAACACTGAGGTTGAAAAAGAGAAGGAAGAATGAATAAGAATTGAGATTGATAGGTTACAAGTTCCAGTGAAAAAAGAGGAGGATGTAGAAATAGAAGACCTCACCAAGAACATAGCTCCAGAGGAGGGTACCAATAGTAGAGTAAAGGAGATTCCTATATTTAAACCATCACTCCTTTATTTTCCGCAAACGTTGAAAAAGTAAGAATAAGAGTACAAACTTAGGAGGTTTCTGAATGTCCTAAAACAACTTTATATCATATTCCCCTGGTAGAAGGTTTGAAGCAAATGCTTTCTATGTCAAATTCTTGGAAGATACTCTAACAAAGAAGAGGAGGTTAGGGGAGTATGAAACGGTAGACTTAACTAAAGAATGTAGCACTATTATGAAAAATAAGATTCCTCCCAAAGTGAAAGACCTTGGAACATTAACCATTCTAGTTTCTATAGATGGAAAAGAGTTACGGAGAGCTTTATATGTCCTAGGAGAAAGTATCAATTTTATGCCTCTATCAATTGATAAGAAATTAGGGATAGAAAAAGCAAGACCAACCGTAATATCCCTACAAGTTTCTAATAAGTCTACAACACTCCTAAAAGAAAAGATAAAAGATATACTGGTTCAGGTGGACAAATTCATTTTCTTTGCTGATTTCATCATATTGGACTATGAAGCATAGAAGGAGGTTCCCATTATCCTTGGGTACCCTTTTCTTGCTATTGGAAGAGATTTAATAGATGTGCAAAAAAAAAAAGAAGAACTCACTACAAGAGTACATGTCCAGTAGATGACTTTCATTATTTTTAATGCTTTGAGATGTCTTCTAGTGTTAGAAGAGTGTTCTGCAATTCGAGTCATTGATGATTTAGTTCAAAACGTTATTGAGAAAAGCAATAGTCTCTAGCGTGAAAATAAATTTGGGTGAATGGGGTTAACTGAAGTAGAAACAGGGGATGATAATGCTACAACAAAGAACAAAATTTATGAGATATCAAATAGTAAACGTTTTGAATCCCTTGAATTATCACATAGGCAAACCAAGCTTATGAAGCCATCACTCCTTGAAGCCCTTTGATCTAGAAATGAAACCACTACCTAAACATCTCAAGTATGCCTACTTAAGGGAAGGAAACACTCTACTCATAGTCATTTCTGCTAGGTTGACTAAAGAAAATGAAGAAACCTTGATGTTCTTCCTGAAACAACATAAAGGGGCAATAGGCTGGACCATAGTTGACATTAGAGGAATCATTCCTTCTTATTGCAGGCACAAGATAAACTGAGAGGATGAAAATTTCAAACCCCTTGAGCAGCAACAAAGACTAAACCGAACAATGAAAGAAGTGGTTAGAAATGAGAATATCAAATGGTTGGATGCTGGAATAATCTACCCAATAGCTGATAGTAGTTGGATAAGTCCAGTACAAATTTGTCCCCAAGAAAGGTGGAATCACTATAGTGACTAATGAGCATAAATAATTAATTCCCACTAGAACTTTCACTGGATGGAGGGTCTACATGGACCACAAAAGACTGAATATGGATATAAAGAAGGACCACTTTCCTTTACCATTCATAGATTGGATGTTGGATAGGTTGGCTAGGCAAGATTGTTATTGTTTTTTGGATGGCTATTTTTATTACACCTAGATTACTATAGCACCCGCTGATCAAGAAATACCACATTCACTTATCCTTATGACACATTTGCCTTCAAAAAAATTCATTTTGGGCTATGTAATACCCAATCTACATTTCAAAGATACATGATGTCTACCTGCTCAAATTTAGTGGAGTCAGTGGTAGAGGTCTTCATGAATGATTTCTCAGTGTCTGGAGAAGACTTTGCTACTTGTTTGACAAATTTTAAAAAAGTTTTGTAGAGATGTGAAGAAACCAATTCAGTACTCAATTAGGAGAAATGCCACTTTATGGTAACTGAAGGTATTATGCTAGGCCATAAGGTTTCCAAGAAAGGGCTGCACGTGGATAGAGCGAAGGTTGAAATTATAGAAAAAAATGGAACCTTTAACTTCAGTAAAAGGCGTGAGAAGCTTTTTGGGGCATGCTGGTTTCTACAGAAGAATTATAAAGAAGTTCTAAAAAATTTCAAAGCCGTTTTGGAGTTTATTAGAACTCAACAAACCATTTATCTTTGGAAAAGAATGCGAAGAAGCCTTTAGAACCCTACAACAAGCTCTAATCACAGCTCCAATTATCTTTGCTCCGAATTGGCAGATTCCTTATTAACTTATGTGTGATGTAAGTGATTTCATTGTAGGAACCATGTTTGGACAAAAAAAAAAAAGAATAAGAGCAGTCATCCAGTTTTATTATGCTTTTAGAGCTCTTAATGGGGCTTACCTAAATTACACTACCAAAGAAAAAGAGTTATTGGCAGTGGTGTTTGCTTTTGAGAAATTTAGGGCATATTTAATTGGCACCAAGGTAATAGTGTACGCTAACCATGCTACCACTAAAATACTTCATCACGAATAGGGATGCCAAGCCTAGACTAATTAGATGGATATTCTTATTCCAAGTGCTTGATGTGGAGATTAGAGACAAAAAAAGGGTCTAAAAATATTGTAGCAAATCATCTATCCAGATTAGAGAGGCTAGAAGAGGAACTGGACTTGAGAGATAACTTTTCTAATGACCAGCTCTTTGCTGTAGCAAAAACTTGTACAAGTGGATCTTCCTGGTTTGTAGACTTGGCTAATTACCTCGCCTATTGAATTCAGCTTCACGATATGACTCTGATAGCACACAAAATGTAGATTAATTTATGTGCTTTCACGAGTTTATTTGTATCTAGTATAAAAATCGAGCAAATGGAAGAAATTGATGATTTAGACAAAGAACAGTGATATTTGGAGCAAAAGAGAAGACTTTTGGAGCTAAGAAACACGTGTAAATGTGTCGTAGGAAGTAATCCCCAAATGATAGCATTGATATGTTGTTCGGAGCCTTTCAATGCTATGAAAACAAAAGCATTGTTTTTTCTCGGACAGGGTAGCATTGAGAGTTACTCCTAGTGTCTCTATGCTACAAAAAAAACTTCTTCAAAGTAGCGTCGAGACACTAGAAGTAACATCTTAATGCTACAAATTTTTGTACCCTAAGTTTGCACGTTGCACGTTGTTTTGTGTGTTACTTTCGGGGCAACGTTGAGATGTTACCCATACCGTCTTGAAGCTATCGGCAGACTATTATATGAGCAGATTTTATTTCTAGATTTCGTGGTGGCCATTTGGGAAGAAAAATTCTATGGCAGTTTTTCGGAGAAAGAGAAGATTGCCATGGAGCTTTTGAATCGATCCAAGGCTCGGGATTGCGAGCTTCACAATGTGAATGAGCATGGCACGTGTCTTTAGAAGTTTTCTTTATTCCAACTTGATTTCGTAGCTAATCATAAGGTTTTTTAGGGAGTCTCTGTGTTGTATTGTGGATTTGAGTAACAGGACTTGACCTTAGAATTGTTTTGTAAGGCTTTAGGATGTTTTTATGTTTGATTTAATGCAACAAACTACTTTTTTTTATCTTGTAGCTAATCATTCATGTATTTGAGTGCCCAATGCTTTTATTCTTGTGATTAAAGAATAAACTGATTTATAGATTTAAGTATTTAGCTTGAGAGTGTAAAGGTTTAGATTAGCTCAATCAAATGCATGATTGTTGTAAATCATCATGCAAGAGTGGAGGTTTACTAATAGAGAAAATAAACTATTATCTCTAGATGGATTATTGGCTACCCGTGATGACAAGCGGGATAGCCCTGAGCTTGACAGAGGGAGGGATCACATTAATTTTTTTAAGGAGTGATGGTTAGTGTGAGATTCATTATTGCCTGGCTAATTTGTGGGTAATAGGATCGAGAGGTCGAGAGCCTTCATAAATGGATCAACAACATTATGCTCCGAAGTTATCTTCGTGACTATCATGTCTCCTTGATGCATAATCTCTCGGTTAAGATGATATTTGTGCTCAATATATTTTCCACTCTTGTGGCTCCTAGGCTCCATGGAATTTGCCACAATACCACTATTATCATAATAAAAGGGTGATGGGCTTAGACATGTCTGGAACTACTTATAGGTCTGTCAAGAATTTTCTAAGCCATATAGCTTCCTTAGTAGCTTCACAAGCAGCCACATACTCTGCCTCTATGGTAGAGTCAGCAATGCTGCCTTACTTTGTGCTTCTCCAGACTGCAGCCCCTCCGTTAAGAGTGAACACTGATCCTGATGTGGATTTCCTAGAATCCCTATCAGTCTAAAAATAAGAGTCAGTGTATCCTGTAAGAATCAAATCGTTAGCACCATACGCAAGCATGTAGTCCCTCACTCTCTGAAGATACTTGAAGATGGTTTTAACTGTAGTCCAGTGATCAAATCCCGGATTTGATTGATATCTACTGACAATCACTACTGTATAGTAAATGTCAGGCCTTGTACACAACATGACATACATAAGGCTACCTACAGCAGATGCATAGGGAATCTGTCTCATTTTCTCAACTTCTTGAGGAGTCTTAGGACACTCAGGACACCGTTCCTTAGGCAATATAACTTAATGCTTGAAAGTTAACAAACCTATCTTGGAATTGTGCATCGAATATCTGACAAGCATTTTGTCAATATACGATGCCTGCGACAAGACCAACGTTTCGTTCTTATGATCCTTGATGATTTGGATTCCAAGAACACACTGCGTGTCGACCAAATCTTTCACTTGGAATTGAGCCTCTAGTCATTTCTTTACATTTTTCAATAGACCTACATCATTCCCAATGAGTAGGATATCATCCACCTACAACGCTAAGAAAGCTACTGAATTGTTGATGATCTTTTTGTAAACACAAGGTTCATCAACGTTTTGGTCAAAGCCATAAGATTTGATCACAGTATCAAATCTTATGTTCCGAGATCGAGATGCTTGTTTCAATCCATAAATGGACCGGTTATGCTTACAAACCATTTGCTCTTGACCTTGTTTAATGAATCCCTCTGGTTGCTGCATGTAAATGGTCTCTTCAAGATTACCGTTCAAAAAGGCAGTCTTGACGTCCATTGGCCATATTTCATAGTCATAATATATAGCAATGGACAACAGAATCCCGATAGATTTAAGCATGGCAACAGGTGAGAAAGTTTCTCCATAGTCTACTCCCTCAACCTAGGCATAACCCTTTGCCACTAATCTAGCCTTAAAGATATGTACCTTTACATCTACACCTCTTTTCCTCTCATAGATCCACTTGAAACCTATAGGTGTCACCCCATTAGGTAAATCTACAAGATCCCCGACAAAATTGAAGTACATCGACTCCATTTTGAGATCCATAGCGTTAACCCATTCAACTGGGTCTACATCAATCATTGCATGTTTATAGGTCAATGGATCCTTAATGTCGCCATCTGGTATGACAGTTACGGTTTTAGTTAAACCCATATAGCGAGTGGGCTAGTTTGTAACCTTCCCACTACGTCGAGCCACCCTCAAATTTGGAGGTCGATGTGCTTAACTAGATGAACCAACATCAACAATTCTTGTTAATGTACTAGCTTCTTCAACAACTCTTGTGAAGTTTCAGTAGTTTCTTTCGAAAGTTCATTTAACTCAATTTTACTGCCCGATTTATGCTCTCTGATGTGATCCTTTTACAAAAATGTAGCATTTTTTGATACAAATACCTTATTTTCTTTAGGATCATAGAAGTAAGCACCTCTCATTTCTTTGGGTTAGCCTACAAATAGGCATAGTTTTGAACGTGGTTTCAGTTTCTTTGAATTTGTCTCAAGTACGTGTGTTGGACAACCCTAAATCCTGAAATGTTATAACCTACCTTTACGACCACTCCATAATTCCAAAGGAGTTTCAGAAACACTTTTGGGCGAAACAGAGTTCAAACTATAAATTGTAGTCAATACTGCATAACCCCAAAACAAATCAGGTAATTGAGAATAACACATCATAGACCGAACCATGTCCAACAAGGTTCTATTTCTCCTTTCAGAGACACCATTTTGCTGAGTTGTGCTAGGTACTGAGAGTTCGGATATGATTCCATATTCCGTCATATAGTTCTGGAATCTTAAATCCATATACTCTCTTTCTTGATCCGATCGAAGTGTTTTAATGCTTTTACCTAATGAATTCTCAACTTCTGCCTTATACTATCTAAACTTTTCAGGAGCTTCAGACTTGTGTTGCATTAGGTAAAGATACCCATACCTTGAATAATAATCAATGAAAGAGATGAAATATTCATACCCTCCTCTTGCCTTAACATTCATAGGACCAGAAAGGTCTAAATATACAAGTTACAGGGGCTCTTTGGCTCTATAAGCTTTTTCAGTAAAAGGTATTTTTGTCATTTTGCCTTCAAGACGTGACTCACATACTGGTAAAGATTTTTCTTCTAACTCGCTTGAAGTCCATTCTTAACCAATCTCTCAATCCTATTGAGATTAATGTGACCTAATCTTAGATGCCAAAGATGGACATTTTCTTTAGCGGAAATTTTTTGTCTTTTATGTTGAGTTG
Organism: Telfairia occidentalis; assembly: GCA_026257165.2. Taxonomy (NCBI): domain Eukaryota; kingdom Viridiplantae; phylum Streptophyta; class Magnoliopsida; order Cucurbitales; family Cucurbitaceae; genus Telfairia; species Telfairia occidentalis. The sequence continues at coordinate 8,534 of JAOANK020189508.1, forward strand.
TTGCAATTCTAAACATTTCAGTATTAAAGATGGCTTTTGATGCTAACGACCTTAGCACATACAAGTTACTTTCTAATTTTGCAGAACAAATAGTACCTCCATTTCGATAAATAAACACTTTATTTAATCAAAAGAGATAGAATAAGATTGTTCTAACAAACATTTTATAGAAATCAAGTTCCTTTTCAAACAATGAACAACATATACATTTTTCAAAAAAATGAAAGATTTCTATAACAGTAACTTCAAGCCTCCTAGTGCTATTGCCGAGACGACTTCCCTAGTTCCTACCCGCATAGTCATCTCGCCAGTCCTAAGCTGCTGCAAGGAATTAATCCCCTGAAAGTAAGAACAAACATGATTACTGACTCCTGAATCAATTATCCAGGTAGAATCATCATGCTCCACTAAATAAGTTTCTAAAATAACTGTATCATATTTACCTTTCTTGGTCTCCTTTTTCTCTGCCAAATATTTCGGGACATTCCATTTCTAGTGTCCATCCTGGTTGCAGTGAAAACAGTTTTCTTTAGAAAACTTGGCCTTCTTACCCTTTTAGGCTGTAGTAGGGTTAGCTTTATTCCCCTTACCTCCCTTCTTCTTCATCCACTTTTTTGTGCTGGATGAAGAAGGTACAAACTTGGTTCAAAAGGTTGAACCTTTGTGGAACCTTTTTGAATAAGTGGCAACATTTGCCTCTCCTTTTTGCCTTTTGACTTTCATCAGGAACTCAAAAGTCCGTAACTCGTTGAGCAGGGTGGTCAGGTTGTAGTTTAGCTTGTTCATAAGAGCGTTACTACGAAATTGAAGGAAACTATGAAGCTAACTTGACTGGCCTCATCAATGATGGCCCATTAATTTCAACCACATTGAAGTGGACCATCAATGAGGTCCCTTCATTCATACGAGAGTTGAAAATAAACTTCATACTATCGTGCTTGATTTGTGAGGACGGTTGTCCAAATATTTCACACACTGGCTCCATGATCTAATGTGCAGTGATCATGGATTCATGTTTCTTTGCCAAATCTTCAGTTAAGCTGGCAAAATATAAGCTCTTGCCTTTTCATTTGCCTTCTTCCACCTTTCATATGCATCTCGCACATTTGAGATTCAGTAGGAGCGGAGACCTACGAACATTCCTCTAGTAAGACAAACCTGAGGTCATCAATAATGAGTACAACATTTATCGTGTTCTTCCATGTTGTATAATTATCCCTAGTTAACTTATCAGCACTTAGGAGATTAATAATAGAGCTTGTAATTTTGCTAAAACATACAAATTACTTATATCAATACTGTGCAAAACCGTTTAAATCCAATCAAGTCTAGCAAAATTTTAATGTACCCTATATGATACCTAATTTTGTAATGACGATTCAGTGAGTCAGGATAAAAGTCACTGTAGGGCAGTCAGTCACCCCTTCACTAAATTGAGACATTCTCAACCAATTGTTACATCAAAATAACTCTTATTCTTATAACAATTAGTCACCATTGTTTCAGTCAAGAATTTATTAACTTGCTTAATAATTGTTCGTAAGTGTAACCCTTCATTTTAAACCCTAAAGTTTTGCCCAAATGAGTCAATTATAGGGGAAAACCGATTGGGGCAAAAACTAAAGTGATCCTATCCATTATTGGAGTTTGAGTTAGATTTCATGCAAACACCTTCTGTACGAGGACACGAGCAAACGATGCCACAAGGCCGAGGATAATACCTAACACCAAGCTAATGAAGGAGACCGTGGGATGTGTAGACACACGTCCCTTTCCCACTTGGTATAAACACTCTCTCCATTCACATTGGTATTGATCTATGCAAACACCTTCCTTAGGGGGACACAAGCAAGTGGTGCCACGCGGCCGTGCATAGATCTCACGGTGTGAACTTGTAGGGAGAAATGTGAAAGGAAATTGACATATCTCATATATCATTTCCTCCCACTAAGTGTTTTAAACCTCAAGTTTATCTACTTAGGTAAATCCGGCTAATTATTCAACTAAGTCCATTGTTAAATTGGCACAATATAACTCTTATATTGGATAGTTTAACAATATATGATTATGACTTATTAAACACTTCAATAAATCTAATAATTTATTGTCTGCTTATAAACTATTTGTCTAATTCACCTTCTAGGTTGGTTCCTAGGTAGAGGTGTTCTGTTTCCATCAGCTTAAAAACCCCTTCCTTGTCAGAACTTTCCTTAGACAAAGGTTCATTCTAGACAATTATTTTATACGATTTAACCTTTTATTACATTCATTTTAATCCTATTAAAACAAATATAAAAAGATTAACCTATTATATTTTACATAGGTCTAGATGAATTAATTTTAAACCATTTAAAACTAATCGTGGCCTTATGTTTGCATGCAGCTCTTTATATAAGTTTTAATCTATTTCATTAATTTTACGACCCTTATAAAATAAATGAAAAATAAAACTATAACATGCATCTAATGATATTAATTAAATATAACATTTATATTGATTAAGAAATATCATTTTCAATAAAAATTCTTTTTTCATCATATAATATAACACTTATATTAATCACTAAATAAAAAATAATACATATTCGTCATATAATATAACATTTATAATAATGTATGATACATGGATATTCATAACATGCAACTATATAATATAACAATTATATTAAATAACATGCATGAAATATGTTTATCCTAAGGTGGGATTTTAAAACAAAACTATATGTCATACATATAAAATATAATAATCAAACATCAAATGCAAAATTAAATAAATAGCAAAAACTGGACCAAATTTTGGCACCATAAAACCATTAATTAAATTAATATAGTCAATTATATTGATTTAATAAATAAATAAATAAATATTTATATTAATTAATTAAATTTATATAATCAAATTATATAAATTTAATAAAAAAAAATCAACACGCTCCCATGAACCCACGAACTGTAGCATGCACAGCGTCGCGATGCTAAGCTGCAGCGTTGCGATGTTGGGCCCTCTGTACCGTAGCGTTGAGGAAGCATCGGTGCAACCTTCTTTCCTCAGCTTTGATTTTCATCCATCTTCCTCCGTTCTTGTAGCAACTTCTCACCAACTCCTGCCAAACTGCAAGACCCAGACGTACAAGCTTGATAGTAGAAAATAAGCGCCCAAAACAACGAGCCTTTACAAGTTTAATCGAATTAATGCAGGAAATTAAGTGCAAATATTTGACAACATCCACTTTTCCAAACCCAACATTCAAAATGCAGAACAACACCCACCTATTATCTGAATTTACTTTCAAATTGAAAAATTGAAGACATTTAACTTGGCTCCGATACCAATTGAAGGAATAGAATTCCTCGCAGACGCCTGTGAACACCATGCATTCAAGATTCAATTTGAAAGATAAACAAATAGAGAGAAAACAAAGAAGATAAAAACATAATAAACTTACCCTTGTAGAACTTCATGAAATTTTACAGAGCCTCAAACAACAACAAGGAATATAACCAATGAACACTACCACTTGGAAATCTTGCTATAATCAGGAAGAGGAAAAAATAAGATTGTGGGCTCTCTCTTTTTGGGTGAGGGAAAAAGAAATGTGAAAAAAAAAAATCAAGGAAAAACTCTCCTCATTCTGTGTCCTCAACACAAAACTTAAAGCACAAAAAAGAGAGAGTGGGAGAGGGAGATCCGTTAACTCACACCCATGTAATATTAACTCCCGAATAAAAGGAAGTTAATTTAATTAATTTAATTATATAATTAATTAAATATCTAACAATTAATTAATTATATATTATGCATATTTACCAAATGAAATGCATATCTCTATCTTTAACTTATAGTTTTAATATGAATTATATTCATATTAAATTTTAACCTATAGTATTTATATGAATCTCATTCATGTAAATAAGATCTTATTCAAATATTGAATTTCTCACATATATAGTATTTATTATAAATCAAATTTATAATTATATAACGTATCAATATACATTATACTATATATTAATCATATTAATACTTTTAATTCCCTAAAATAATTTGAATAATTCAAATTATTCTAAAATTATTATTCCTCGTAAAAACCTTAACGAGCCAGCAAGGGGACCTTATGGACCTACAACGTAAAAGCTTCAACGACAGGAGATTAATTAATTAAACTCTTTAATTAATTAACCAATATTTATTAACTGCCAATCACTCCACTAAAGACCGACAACTGCACTCTTTGCACTGTAGATATATTTATGTGTCCATGGATATATGTCGACCCTTCGCGAATTGTTCATAACTACAGCTTGCTAAAAATTACCATTTTACCCCTATAGTTATATCTAACTCCTTAAGTACCATTGATCCCTATAATGAACAATTAGTTATTGTCCAACTATAACTAGATCTCTTTCTGGCCAGTGAGAGGGTGAGACGCCTTATTGTTCAAGACCTGAAATCAGCCCTTAAGGGAACAATTTATCTGCTTACCCTCGAGACGTAAATGAGTGGATTCCATCTTGTGTAGCTGTGTTCCCAGCTACCTACTCGAGCAAATCCCCAAAATGGTGGGCATATTGAATCGGCAAACTCGGTCACTCTCACCCATATAGATCAAAGCATTTCTCTTATTGGCAAGAGTTCACAACTCATTCAGGATTAAGGTTGAGTCATCTATGATTATCCTAGTGAAATGTTAATCTCTTCAAGCAACAGTGTTATAAAGAGAGACTAATTACTTCTCGATCCGGTTTCATATAAACTCTTTATATGGGATACCTCAAATCACATATCTTCACATGAACGATTAGGATCATAATCATTTGTAACACTTTACAACTCTTGTAACAATTACAAAGTGGGCCATATCCAATAGTGTTCCTAGGAAAAGGTACCTAATCTTATCCCTATACTATAGACTGTTAGGTAATTCCTTAAACATGATCCATCTGTATGTCTACCACATACATGTTTAAATTACATAAAATAACCTTAGATCTTAGTTTATTGGATTGGGTTAATGCACACTAAATGTCAAATAAAATAACACCTTATTTTATTAAATAATTGGTGTATTAAGTTTACAAACTACAAAACTCACAAGATTTAGGGCATCAATTTCAACATATGACACCCTAAAAAGGGTTATTTTAGGCCCTAAATTATAGTAGTTTTGTGGGCTTTTAGATGCACTTTGAGGCTTTGATTGTTGAATTTGTAGGAATCACTCAGTAAGAGGTAAAAATATGGATCCAGGTAAGTTTGGGTTTAAAAAGAAGCCCAAAATGAGAAAAAATGGCCAAGGAACGCAGAAATGGGGAAAAAATTAGTGAAAACTTGAGGGGCAGCACTGAGACGGCAGCATCAGACGTCTCAATGCCCCAATTTGTATAAAAATGCACCCTCAAGTGAATAGTGTCGAGATGCTCTTGAAGGGCAACTCGATGTTGAAGAACAGTGCAGCCCACTACGCGCGTTCCAGACGCTCAACGCCACGCTCAATGAAGTACTCAACACCGATGCCAGCAACCAATGTGTGCGCGCCCACCCCCTACGCCCAACGTGTTAACGCTCTTGTCAATGTTGCACTAAATGCCAACACGTGTGCGCAAGCGCCCTTGTTCGTACGTGCCATGCCTACTACACATGTACAGTATCAAGACAGTGTCCCTAGCGTTTCGACGCTGCTGCCTTTTACCATCGTTCCCAAAATGCGAGTTAGGTAAGTCACTTCGAAATAGCGTCGAGACGATTAGGGCTAGAGAGCTCGGTTGGAGGTGCGATTTTTTAGACATTTTGAGGGAGAAGAGAGTGGGCTACTGTTCTAGAGCTATTGGAAGGTTTTGAAGTGCTCGGGATTGAGTTTTCACTCCTCAAAAAGCGTGTCTAGAGTAAAAAGGACGTGGATTTCATCCGAGAGTGCCCTTTTTCCTACTCCTTCCCTTTTTATCCACTATTATAGAGGTTTTTCTTGACTGATTATTATGTATTTCAATAGCTAAATTCATAGGTTTTAAGGTATTGGTTGTAATGAACACTTAGGATTTATTGATTTTCTTGTGGAATGAAATTTATTATTGCTTTCTTCTATTTTTCCAACATTAAATTCAATGCATTCAACTGGCCATTGGGTGTTTGTTTGCCGTTTTTATCATTTTGCTAGAGAGACAGGGTAGTAAAACTAGACCAAGGAAATTAGACCCATGGTTTTCTATGCACGAGAGTGATAGGAGAACTTGCGAGGTCCGTCATAGGTTACATTTTTGCCGCTTTAAATTCTTGTTGGGAGACATCGAATAGGGAGTTAATTGCAAGAGTTGGTGGACCTCGAACGTGGGAAACCCGAGTCAATTAACCTTACACTTAGAAAAAGTGTAATAAATTGCATCCCATAAGTTAATTAATTGTCTAAGTGTTTCGTTCGCCAAGCCAATACCCTAAAACCTCATTTTCCTTGATTAATCCATCGTTACCGTGCATTTTCATTACTTTTTTTAAATTTTATTACCGTTGCATGAAGTTTTCCGAGATAAAATGGAAATATTAATTGATAACTTAGAAAATTAATGAACACGATTTCCTGAGGGCGATACTCTGTCTCTTGGGTCCTTATTACTATATTGGCTCGTACACTTGCGATGACGCATTGTTGGGTGATCAAGTTTTTGGCACCGTTGTTGAAGAATCGATGCATTTTTAATTTTCTTATTATCGAAGCATTTGCGTAGGTCTTAATTTAAGGTATATTTTTACATGATTTTTCATTTTTCATTTTTTGTGTTATTTTTGGGTGTATGCCACGTACTCGAGGCGCTGACCCTGTCACTCTTGATTTAGAAAGTGAATGAACTTGCAAGAGAAATCTAGGGAACAAAGAGCAGTACTTGAGCCTATGGTGGAGCAAGAAGGAGACCCACATCCTATCTGGGATTATTGTCAGCATATGGTCCCTAATGCTCAACCAGAAATCGTGCACACAAGAATCAATGCTGCGAATTTTGAATTGAAGTCGCGACCTTATCAAGATGGCTCCAGATTGAACATTTAAGGGCTCAATTATGGAGGACGTGCATAAACATATTAGATCATTCCTTCAGATTTGTAGCACAATAAAGTTAAATGGGGTTTTTAATAATTCGATTCGCTTACGCCTATTTCCTTTTTCTATGTAGGACAAGGCAAAGAACTTATTCGAATCCCTACCAGGTGGAACCATTTCTACATGGGATGAGCTTGCCCAAGCATTCCTGAACAAGTTCTTTCCTCCAACAAAGACCCAAAGATTGAGGAATGAAATCAGTAACTTCAGATAGGCTAATGATGAGCAACTTTGTGAGTCTTGGGAGAGATTCAAGAAGTTGTTGAGAAAATGTGCACACATGGGTACCCCGATTGGCTCTAGGTACAGTCTTTTTATAATGGTTTAACAAGTACTAACATGTCAATTGTGGATGCAGCTACTAGAGGGTCCATTATCTACAAGACATCTATTGCTACTCAGGCTTTGCCGAAAGATATGGTAGCTACGAGTTATAATTGGCCTGCAGAGAGGACAGTTGCTCGAGTCTTAGGATTACATGCGTTCAACGAGGTAAGTCCTCTTAAAGCATAAATAGCTTCATCGACTAATGCCTTGAAAAATTTGGCTATGCAGGGAAAGCCTCAATCAATTGCATCCACGACTGCCTATCAATCTTATCTTGCTTAGGAGGAGCCTCAATTAGAGCAAGCCAACTATGTCAACAAGGGCTATGGATTTCAAGGAGACACGTAGAATCAGTTTGAAGGCCAGCAGAACTCAATGACAAATCACTACCACCCAGGTTTGCGCAACCATGAAAACTTTTCATACGCTAGCAATAAAAATGTTTTGCAGGGACCTCTTTGTTATGCAACGTCATCCCACTCTCCCTTCTCTCTTATATATATTCTGTGTTGAGAACATAGAAAAGGAGGACGATGAATAAAATAGAAGTGTAAAAATTCTATCAAATTTTACATTACAGAATTTCCCTCACCAAAATTCGATCCCACC
>JAOANK020189993.1:0-16559 GCA_026257165.2 Telfairia occidentalis
CTTTCTAATAATAAAAAAAATATATCAAAATTTTTTGTTTATGTAATTTTTTTTAGTTTTTTATTATTTAATATCAAATAAATTGTAAAGAAAAAATTAATTATTATTAAATAATATAAAGTAAAACTACTAATTTTTATATCATTTTTAATTAATCAGAAATACAAAAAGATATTCTTGTAATTATCATATATCTTATTTTGATTTCAATGAAAGTAGATATCATGAATTAATTTTTTGATTCTGATTCAACACAACTCGTAGTAAAAAATATCAAAGAAATACAATCCTCATTTCGATTGATTTCATTCAATTGATTTTCATTCCGATTCATGGTAAGTAAACGGGGCCTAAATTGTTACAAAATTGAAAGTACATAGACTAAATCGTTATATATTAAAGTTCAATGACTAAATTGTTATAAATTTGTGTAAGATTTTGAATGTGTTTAAAAATATTATTTCCTAGCATTTAATTTGAATCTGATTAAAAAAAAATCAAAATTCACAAATGTTCATGGCCCATTGGGCTTATTGTGTAAATGTGTTGCTTAATACTCAATATTGGGCTTCATTTGTGGATTCAATTGGACTTGCAACCGAATAGATGAGTTTTTAGCCCAATGGATTATAAGTTTTGGGCTATACTTTATTATGTGTAAAATTAAACAGAGATTAACAAAAAGGAGTAAATTAAATAGGTGAATTGTAAAAAATGACTTTTTTTTAAGGATAAAAATCTGATGGGAAACAAATATAGTAAATCAGCAAGATAACTTTATTCAGTATAAAAAGAAAAACCTTAATTATCTGTTTTCTAGTAGCAAAGATAAAAATAAAATGATGAAAATTTCACAATATATACATAAATTTAATAAATGATAAAACCTTTAGTACATTCTAGATTTTATTATTATTATTATTATTATTATTTCAAATTTCAAAAAAGTAAAAGTTATACCTATTTTTTTTCCTTTTTATAAATTAAATCTCCGACCTTTTAGTTGATGATATAATGTCTTAACATATGTTATGCTCATGTTGGTGGCACAATATAATGTTATAGTCATATAAATGACAACTATAATATTTTTATGTATGAATATGAATAAATGTGATCCATTATACAAGAAATGAAATATAGTATATCTTTCATAATCAAGTATAGGAAAAAATAAATTTTACCCTTATATTGGTTAACTACATAAATTTTAACATTTAGTTTTTAATTTTAGCGGATTAAACTATAAACTTAAATAAGTTGTAAAATTAATCCTCTTAGTATCTTCGATTAATTCATTTTCTTTTTAAAAATCATGGCTATCTATAAGTATCATTGTAGGTGAGCGAAACTACTTGTTAGGTTGGATATTTACTCGTTGGATTTTAATAATTAATTGTTAAATTTATACGTTGTCTCATCTCATTGACTTTATAGTTAGGTTTAGACAATTTCATAGTTGAGCTTGAACATCAACATGACTTGATTGATATTTTAATTAGGTTCAAACATTTTCTTAATTAAGTTTGAACCATAATGTAACTTGATTTTGATTGTTTTATTGGTCGCAGGTTATTAATTGTGTTAAGATAATTGACGACGTATATGATAACCCTATTTCTTACGAATTTACAAAGAGGGACGGTAATTCCATTGCTTATAATGCTTCCCAAACAAGTCTCGGTCAAAAGGAAAAAATGAAGTTTGCGTGAAAGAAGGGCCTTCAGAGCTACAACATGTTCCACAAGACGATATTGATCGAAACTATAAATGTCTTAACCAGTTGAACGATGCTCGGACGAGTAGAGCAGGTTTTATTTAGTGTTTGGTAGGTGAGAAAATTGGGTGGAAAAAAAGTGGTGATGATAAACCAAACACGTGATCCATTTGTTTATCTCAAACAAGGAATATTCTTAGATATATATGAATAACCCAATCATCCCTATGCTTTTTTCTTTTTCACATACATTGTACAATGTTTGTTGGGTCATTATATTGCTCTAATGGGCCTTTTTTTTTAAGACCCCTTTCTCATACATTGTATGAACATAACCTTTTCCTCTGTTTTTACAATTTTTTTTTCGCAAATTCAATTGTTAATTTTAAATTATTAAAACCCTAACGAGGTGGGTGGAGGTTCAAAGAACATGTATTCATGTAATTATTTTAATTTATATATATAAATTTTAAAAGAGTTTTTTTTTTCAAACATGTGGAATTTGGATAATTTATTAGAGTTTGATTGTATTAAAAAACATATAAAGTTCATTCTTTTCATTTTAAATTTTATTTTGGTCCGTAGACTTTTTTCATTGTTGTGTTTGGATTAATAAGTCTCTTTTAATTACTCGTTCTTACCTAAATTTAAAACGAAAAATCCATTTTGATACTTAAACTTATGAATTTATGTCAATTTTGTCTTCATATTTTCTAATATTTTATTTTGGTTTTTTGAATTTCTATATGCATTTTTTTTGTGAGTTGAACATTTGTGGGGGTGGGGGGATCGAACCATCGACCTCTGCAATGGTAGTACACGTCTTTATCTACTGAACTATGCTCGGATTGACATATAATGGTATTTTACATTTTCAATTCACATGAATCTAAGAGATGTGTCAATTTTTTCTTTTAGGAATCCTTATTTCAAACAATGATGTGGACAAGGATATGAATCATTTTTTCTCTTTTAATTTTGAGGACAAGAATGTAGATTTTTTTTTTAGTTCAACATGAGAGAGTAAAAATTTGAACCCACTATGTTTTGATCAAAAAAATATGTCTTAACTAGTTGAGTTATGCTTGAATTAGCGAAGTTTATAAATATTAATTTACTTTTTCAAAATAAAAATCATATAAATATTTAATTTAATAATTTTTTTTAATTCTTAAAGAAGGCATACTTTTTTATGTCGTGCAATGATTCTATATCCTCATCTTTTAAGCTTTCTTAATGAAATATTTTTGATGGATAGTTCTAAGGAAGATGAAGTCATATAAGTGAGACACAATATTTTTATTGGTATGAGACTTTTTGGGTGAAACCAAATGATTTATACCCAAAGTTGACATACTATAAAAGTGTGAAAATTATGGAAATATTTGTTATCTTTAACAATCCTCGAGAACCAAACAAATAGATAGTGATAAGCCATGTGTGCTCAAATAATGATTTGTGGTTGATTTGCATGAAATATGTGGTGTACTTTAGATAAGAAGAGTTGGCCTGCAACGATGTATACGAGCATGGATGGATGAATGACTATCTAAGGGAAGACTATGTGGTTCTCTGTTCGAGGAGAAGATTGTTGGGAGTGTCACTAAAGTTTGTCATATATTGCCTATACAAGAGGAAGATCCACGGTATATAAGAGACAACATCTCCATTAGTGATGAGACATTTTAAGCAAAACCAAAGGCAAAGTCATGAGGCCTTATATCCAAATTAGTGGACAATAACCTACTATTGTGATATGTGTGGAGGTGCATGTGTTGTCCTTAGCACCTTCTATGGATACTCGATGTTTTTGAAATATTCTCAAGTAATGACTCATCATAATAGCTCAATATTGGAAGCTCAAAGATTGTAGACGTCATAGGATGAGGCCCTTAACTTTATCTACAAGGCTCTCAAACCAGTTGACGTCTTCAATGACCCCTATATCTATAATATATTAAAAAGCCACAATCTTTAAAAAAAAAAAAAAAATTATTTTTGAACTATTATGTCTCTTTATCAATTTTAGATTTACTAAACATGTGATTTTCAATTTTTTAGTAGTTTTAATTAATAAAATGCGAAAAGTTATGAATATGAAGCGCTTGAAGTTTTTCAACAGATTCGTCTCCTACATGCATATATACGAAGCTTCCTCTACTTCTTTCTACAATAATTTAGCTCTCTCTTTTAGTTTGCTTCTTTTGTTACATTCATTATCTAGCAATTTATAAACACTCTTTTTTGTTGCTATATTCTTTTAATATAACATTTTTTTAATATTTTGCCAATATTAGTAAGAAATTAAAGAAAAAAAATTAATTACGTATCATGCACGTGATAATATACTAGTATGAAATAAGTGTGGTTACAAGTCGTAACCAATTAGGTACTAGACGAGACGAGACAAGACAATGATGTAGATCACTTTGAAATGCATGCCTCTCAGGTACATCAGTAGATCTTAAGATGTTTCTCCCATAAAAATACAAAGACTAAAATACACACGAGATTTGTCAGATGAATAACTTTTCTTAGTAACATTTAAAACTCACCCTTTCGTTAGTAAAAAAAATTAAAAGAAATAACAACTTTTATTTTTTGAATTCAACAAATGGGAGGTGGAGATTCGAACTCGCGACCTTTTAGTCGAAAATATATATTTTAATCAGTTGAACTACGCTCGATTTGACTAAAAAAGAAACAACTTGGACGCATATGAAGTCATAATTATCAAAGAGTAGCACCGTTCATAATTCTCTCTCTTTTTTTTAAAATAAAAATAAAAACCACAAATTTTTTTCATTAAAAAAAAAAAAAAAAAAAGGGCATTTTGGGGTTTTGACAACGTCCATGTTTTTTGGTTTATAGGGAAGGGTTTTTTGTTTGTTGGGTTGAAATGACTTTGGTACACAACACGTAATCTAAGGGAATTGTTTAAGATTATGTTGTTGTCCATTGCCATTAGAACACCACATTATGTTATTAACCAATATCAAAACACAGCGCTGCCACCTTTTTTTTTTTTTAAGGGGACTAAAATGAAGCACGATTAATAGTGAATGATATCAAATTGAAGATTAAGAGTTACTTTCGTCCGACGGTATCATAATGAGACAGCAAACAAATTGACAGTCCATGCAAAATGAAACCAGTACTCATCCATTTGGATAAAAGACTAACTAGAATAAATTTCGAAAGCTATTTGGGAGGATCGACCCTCTTTTTCTCTACCTTTTATCTTTTGATTTGTTGTTAATTTTAATATTTTGTACGTAAAATAAAATATATAAATTAAAAGGGAAAAGAAAAAAAAAAAAAAAACCTGTCCCACTCAAACGGCAAGACAAACCCCTATACATAATAATTTATTATTATGAATCATCATATATACATTATTTTAAAATTAATTTTATTTAATAAGTCGGTTTGCTTTGCCCTTTAAAACCCATCAGTATTTAGGAGACACCTGCCATTTGCAATTAAGACTCCTCTTTATTTCATTTAATATATATGTTAGGGTTAAATTTTGTCGTATGTCTATTTTGGTAAATATATATTTTTTAATTATTATTATTATTATTTTGAGTTCAACAATTTATGGAATTGAGATATTCGAACTCACGACCTTTTAATAATTATTGTTCCGGTTTTGATTTGAAAATTTTAATACAAATTCTAAAGACGAAAATATTTTAATAGAAAGGTAATATAGTATGTCAATAAATTTTATTTACAGTGTTGGATTGGAATTGTGGTATGAAAAATAAAAAGATAAAAAGAAAAAATATATATTTAAATTGTTACTTTTGAAATTTATAGAGACAAAAATAGATGTTTTGAAATACAACTATCAAAATTGATATTTTGAAAAATGAAGGAATAAAAAAATAAGATATTTTTTTCTCTTCATAAAGTTCATTTCTCTCCGTATCTAGTTGAAATGAAAAATTATTTAATGTGACTACCCTCTAAATAACTATTCGATGTATATATTTAAATTCTATTAGTCTCTAACAATCATTTAAAACAAGTTCATAATATATTTTTAAAAATTCTCTCTTCGCCAGTCACACTGTCCTAGCTTCCTCGAATAATTTATCAATTAAAAGGCTTTCTTTAACCCCCCCTCCAAAAAAAAAAAAAAAAAACTCAACTAATCACAAAATTTATTTATCATTATAGCAGCTTTAATCTCATCTATTCACTAGAGTTTCAATTTGATTATTTTTTTTTAGTTTAACAATTATGAGGTCAAGATGGAACCATCGACCTTTATGATGATAGTTGTGTCTTATCTACTAAATTATGTTTAAATTGAATTAATTAAAAGTTAAAGGTTAAATTTAATTAAAAAGGAATTACATATATATACACTTAGTAGTGCAATTTTTCAGTTTCAAAATAAGAATTCCAATTTATTGATTTTGGAGATTCTTTATTTCAAATATGAATGAAAAACAGAAAAAAGACCCCTTTTAGGTGGAGAATTCCAACACTATTTCAACTTTTTTATTTTTATTTTTCCACGTGTTATCTAGTAATCAAACTTAATTATAGATGACAAAGATAACGAATAAAATATAGAAATTAAAGAATAGATAGGTTTCCAATGGAGGCTTTTAGCAAAAGTAATAATATTAAATTTAATTGAGTTTTTAGTCCAAATACTTTAAGTAATTTTGTCCTTTTCAAAAAAAAAAAAAATTGTTTCTATTGTTTTTAAAGATTCATTATCTTCTTCATGTAAGAAGTAACAAAAATCCAAATTATCTAATTATTTGTTGTTGCACTAAAAAAAAAGTATGTATATTGCATAATCATATATTGAGTTGCTAAAATAAAGTGCTCAAACCATTTTAAATAATATCTATAAACACTTTGGTCACGTTAAATTTTGTTATACTTCAATAATAACAGAAGAATTGAGTAAATTTTAATCAAAAGATAAGGAACAATAACAAAAGTTTTTAAAATATGGAGATCAAATTGAAACTAAAGATTAATACCAAAAAAAAAAAAAAACCTATAATATTAACGACCCACTGAAACTATTAGGACATCAATTCCAGATATTTTCACAATGATATGAGATTATACATCTCGAGACTAAGTTCATTTCATTTTTTGTTCATATAATATAGATTTTTTTTTCCACATCTACCTGATGTAAGACTACGATGCAACATCGATAGAAACCATCTCGTATCTCAATTTTGCTCACTTTAAAGGTCATCCAAATTTTAGGTTCATTCGAATATGACGCAATGGATAAGACATTTTATTTAAGCTTGAAGGATCGATCTTTTTCTTTCACCATCTTAATTCAAAAACAAACAAACTATCAAATTTTTGGATCGAGATGAGAAGTGAAGCGACATGCGTGTAAGGACGAAAATTGAATGTTTGAATATTTTAGAAGAAAAAATTGAGGAGATTTAATAATGACATGTACCAAACCGATAGAGCTAAAAGAAAATGGACCCCATAATAATGGGTTGTGGGAGGTGGAGGAGGAAGAAAATGCCAAACAAACATGGAATAATGACCAAAGTTTGGATGAGATTTGAAAAGAAAAGAAGAAAAAAAAAACATTTTTATTATATATTTTTTTAAAATTTTAAAAAATGAAAAATAAAAAATGGAGGTGGAAGGAAACAAATGTAATAAAGAAGTTTTAGCATTTGGTGGGATTGACTGAAATATGAGAAGAAGACAAGGAGGGTTCTTAGTTGTTGACTTAATTCATAAAATGCCAAATTCACCCCTTGTGGGCCCTTATTCAAATTATTTCATTATTTTAACTAAATTCCCCAAACACACCCTGATTAAAATACTCCCTTCTTTTTTTAATTTTCTAGAGAGACAGAGGAGAGAGCATATATATATATTTTTTTAATTTTAATAACAAGTTTTGAAAAATTTAATCTCAATCGACTAAGACATTAGTAAATTTTTTTGGCAGTACGTTTAAATTAAGAACCTAGAGATAGTACGTCTAATTCTTTCTAGATATTATTATATATATAGTATGTTTGTTTGTCTTCACTATTATTTTGATAAAACTTATTACATGTTTATATTATTGAGGTCGAATAGCGGAACTTTAGGTGATAAAAGTAAATTTTACATTTATAAAAGACTATTTGGGGTAAATTTTCTAATGAAAAAGACAATTTTACGAGTAAATCGTCATCTACGAATCCAAATTCTACTCTCTTTTTTTAGTTCAACAATATAGAAGAGAGTAATTCGAACCGATGACCTTTTAGTTAAGGAGATATGTTTTAATCAATTAAGTTATGTTGCGTTAGGCAAATCCAAAATTCTATGTGAACTTTCTTTTTTTAGTAAAGATCTTTTGTCTAAAAGATAATTGACTCAAAACCTTCTTTGTAAAAAAAAATTGTAGTTTTTACCATACCTATTATGTTTAAATCTCATTTTGATATGCCAACTTATAAAATGTTTATTTCAATCATCAAATTTTTAAAAAATAATAATAATAATTTCAATCATTGCTACATAATTTTGTTGTCCAATACTTATTTGTTCAATACTCATCTTCAACTCACATGACTTAAATACATTTTCGTTGACATACTAATAAACATACGCAAGACCACATCATTAATTTGTTTTTAAAAAGGGCCAAACAGAAACTCCAGAACTAAAATAAAACAAACTCAGATACCAAAACATCCGACCTTTTTTTTTAATGGATTGTTTTTTTTTTCTCCTTTAAATACATTAAACACTTTTATGGTGGTTTGGCATTTGGCTAAGATTAATCACACCTAATCAGAATCTACTAAGAGTGTGTTTTATATGACTTTTAAATTATTTATTGATAGAAAAAAAATACTTTTCTAAAATTAGCAGTATTTTGTAAAAATTTCAAAGAATATATTTAACTAATTAAAAATGCTTTTTAAAATTTTCAATAATAAAAAATAGTTTGAAGATGTGTAAAAATATATGAAATACATTTAAAGCTTTTTCAATTAAGTATTTAATTAATTTTCTTTTAAAAATGTATATATAATAAATATTTTACTTAAAAATATTTTTTAAAAAAATTATGCCAAACATGTCCTAATTAAAAATTAAAACCACATAAAACAAAACCAACCAAAATCATCATTATTTAATTAATTTGCCAAATAACATTAAAGAGAGTCAAAGTAAAAAATAATAATAATAAAAATAAAAAAATAAAAATAAAAAAGGAAGTTGAAACGAACACGACAATGAGTTTGGTCTAAATAATTGTGTGTTTTTTATGGGTGGTGTGTGTGCGGCACATGCTCCGCCACGCTCACTACACGACAAAATATTTATCCAATTTTTCAACCACTAAACCCATTCTATTTCCAACTATATAATATATATATATATAAAGTTAACGTTTCGAATATTCTTCTTCCTTACTTTCCTTGTGTTCCAAGTAATTCAAATTCCGTGTTGGAATAATAAACCTCTCCATATTTCTACGTTAATATGATATTATCTAATTTTTGAATTAAAGTTATATCTTTAAATTTAGCATATCTCAATTAATTAAGTCATATTTTTTCAGATCAAAATGACGTATGTTCGAATCTCCACTTCTTTATGTTGTTGAACTAAAAAAAATTAAACCTCGATCATATTACCTATAAATATACCTAAAGATTAAAATATTTGTTGACGTCGATATTAAAGATTAATCGATGTCCTTAATATCCATGAACAATCCATCGATATCAGTATTTTATTGATATATCCACCAAAATATATATCTGTAAATTTAAAATATTAATATTGTAATATATTATAAAGATAAGACATTTCTCACTTCTAATTGCCGTGAGGTTGTCTTCTTATTCACTAATGTATCGATGGGTGTATTTGCATTTATTTTTTTTTTATAAATTTTGTTAAAAGTTAGATTAGATTGGATTGAATTGCTCGGGTAAGTGTCTTGTTGATGAATCTAAAGTGCATCTTGATCACATGGAATATATGATGGTGTTATTTGGGATAAGGTTGTTTTTGAAATAAAGTGAAAAGGTTAAATGTATAGTGTGGTCTCTAAAGTTAATAAGCCATTTTTTTTCAATTTTGCAATCAATATGGAATATTTACAAAGTTTCAATATTATATTTGATGATATGCAAAATTTTTAATCAACCCATCAAGATTGAATACTTGTGCAATGACATGATATAAAAAACTAATATGAAAAAAATCCCCAATTAGAGCCATTCTCAATTCAAAGAAGGAAAAAAAAAAAACCAATCCAACCTTGTTAAGTTTAAATCTCTCTACTCCGTTTTTTGAATTTTCATATGCTAAAGTGTGTTTGGGATAACTTTGGCAAAAAATGATTTTTAAATAAAATTATTTTTCTACGAGAACTTAAAAAAAAAAACCCAGTAATTTAAAGTGTGTTTGGTAAAGTTTTTTAAATAATTTCAGAAAATAAAAAATATTTTATGAAAAAATATTAACAAATAAAATGAACTTTAAACAAATTAAAATAATTTAATAGTTATTTTTGGACAACCTATCTCTATTCTATTATTTCAAAAATAGCTTTTAAATTAATCTAATTTTTTTTAAAGTGTATTTTTATTTGTTAAGGTTTTTTAAAAAAACGCATTTGATTATCTAAAATTAGTCAATAAATCATACCAAACACATTTTAAATTGTTAATTTTTAAAAAAATGCTCATATAAAAAATATTTTTTTCTAAAGTTATGCCAAACACACCTTAAAAAAGAAAAAAAAACAATATTTTTAGTTCATGTTCTTTCATTGAAATAATGATTTAGTTCATAAACTTTAGTATGTAACAATTTAGTGCTTGTACTTTCAAAATTGCAACAATTTAGCTTTTATACTTATAATTTTGAACCGATTTAGTCTCTATCAAGAAAAAATACTATTAAAATTTAATATAGTACTTCCTACCTGTGTAGATTGATAAATTGATTAGAGACAAAAAAAAAAAAGTTTATAAATAATAAAGACTAAATCATTATATAACAAAAACTGATACTTCAACTTAACGAAAATTTTCACGAATCACATCACGATGGAGACTAAATTATTATAAATTTGAAAGAATAGAAATTAAATTGTTATATATTATAGTTTTTTTTTTTTTTAGTTCAACAACATGTGAGGTGGAGGTTTCGAACCCATGACTCTTTGTGAGAGAGATATGTCTTTAACTAATTGAAATAGACTCGATTTGACTTATATACTATAGTTTAAAAATTAAAGTTTTACAAATTTAAAAGTAACTGTTTTTTAATCCAAAAAACAAACAAAGACTGGATAAAAGGGTAGGTATTGGCTACACCAAGTAGACAAATCAATGTCTGCAAGGATTGTACCTTAGTATTTCCCTTCCCATCTCGTTTCTGTTTTGTCAAACTCTCTTTTGCATCGTGATCTTCCCCACCAAATCCGACGGTCCAGATCCACTCATGTGGGTCCCACTTTTATGTAAAAAAAAAAAACCAATTTTAATTCTTAAATTCTTCTAGTTATATCAATTTTGACTATAAATATTCAATTTCATTTAATTGGACACTAGAGTTAGATAAATATTGCAATTTTATTTTATTTTTTTAATTTACTCATTAATTTTAATAATAATATTAATAAAAGACAATGTGAGAACTTTCGTAAACTCACTCATTTCAATAAAATAAACCTTTGCACAAAATTAAGTTTGATTAATGTAAAAACTAATAATTTAATAATCTTGCCAAAACTCATAAATTGCAACAAAAATATAGCTCCAATGTCGTTTTTATTTGTAACTCTATTTATTTTGTTTCTTAAGTATGTTTTATAATCATTGAATGTATATGATAATACTTTTTTATAATAATGTTTCAAACAATTTTTTTTTAAGAATGCAAAAAATTGCAACACTTTTGTAAGTTTAAGTTTAAGATTGTAACAATTATCTAAGTTTGAGGTTTACTTTAATGAAATTGATAGTTTGGGATCAAAATTGATACAACTTGATAAGTTTAGGGGTCAAAATTGGTTTTTTTCTTCTCCTCTACCTATTTTTATTCATCTTCAATTTTTTTTTTTAAACAACAACAAAGTTTTCAATATGGGATGGAGCTAGAAATTTTCATTGAGATGGTTTTTTTTAAAATATATGTATGATGGTTCAATTCTGAGGAATTTAGAGAGAGTAAATTAAAGGATACCTAGCATAAAAAAAATGAATGGATGTTTTGAGGATTATGTAAAACAACCATTCATTTCAATTTGAATCGAGAAATCTAAAGTGAATTAAAAAGGGGTAAGAATAATAATATTTGATTGCTTATGGTGTTATTTTCTATCACACCACTGTTAAAAATTTGACAACTAATAAATTTTTTGAAGAAAAAAAATATTCTTTTACATTTTTATCTCGTAGTTATAAAAAACATAACTGTTGTGTAGGAAATTCTTACAAACCTTTGAACAAACGTATTGTTCGTTTTGAAAATTTATATTTTAGTTTTGAATTCTTAAAGATAATAACTATTTTTTATGTTAACTTTTTAATAGATGGACAATGCAGCTTTTAAATATGTGTATTAATTTGTGTATGTTGAAGCCAAATATAAATATTAGGGTTGCAATGTTTGTCAAATCGAGCATAACTTAATTAGTTAAAAACATATTTCTCTAATCAAGAGATCTTAGATTCAAATCTCCTTACTCCACATATTGTTAAACTAAAAAAAATATGCAACGTTTGATGACTGAACATTAAGAGGAAAACTAAAATTGTTATTATTATTTTTTTAAAAGTTTAAATATTAAAAAAATTTTAAAAATTAAAATAGGTATTTAAAAAGTTAAAAGTAAGTACCGAAATTGAATTTTCTTTTTTAAAAAAGTGGGAGAAGGAAAAAAAAAAGAGAGAAGAAAAATCCAATCAACCAGACCGCTGAAAGGATTGGATAAGTACACGTGGCAGGCGGAGAGGAGGTGATAGCCATCACGGGTGGGACCCACCGAGAGAGAGAAGAGAGGAGATTTTTTTCCTTTGTTTGCCTTCGCTCACCATTAATTTTAACTAAAAAAATGTAAAAATTTCCGTAAACTCACGAATTTTAATATAATAAGGCATGACACAAAAATTTAATTTGATTAATGAATAAATAAATAACTTTTTCAAAAAAATTTACAAATATCAACAAAAATTTAATTATAATATCGTTTTTCTGGGTAAGTTTACTTATTTTATTTATTATATATATTTTATAATTATGGAACACATATAAGAATATTTTTTTAAATGATATTTTAAACAAAAATTAAAAAATTAACACTTTACCTAATTTGATACAACTTAATAAGTTAGGGTAAAAGATGAATTTTTTTTCCTTTTATTTATTATATTTTTCTCCAAAGAATAAAAACCGAGGATTATTGGCGGGATCCATCGGATAATGCCACGTGTTCAGAGCCCGTGAGATTATTATTATTATTTTATAGTTTATTGCAAAAACCCAAAACGGGGCTCCAGAAGAATACGACAAAATCGGAAGCCCACGTTACATACAAACTTTTCAACTTCAGAAATTTTCAACCAAAAAAAAAAAAAAGGGTGGGGAAAGAAAAAAGGGGGGTTAAAGTAAAGCAAAGCCTCCTATCAGATTCTGACAAAAAACATGCCGTCACGCGCTTTCCGGAAGAGGACAAAACACGCGTCGCTCTCAGTGGCATTTTGGTGGTTTTGAAAAAACGATCGAGGGTATTTTCGGGAATCAAAAGTCTGGTGGGTTTGGCAAATGAGTCGAGACGGAACCCCTTGTCGCCACGTGCTTTGGCGTTGGCCGCACGCACCAAACTCTCTCTCTCCACTTTTTTTTTCCTTTTTCTTTTTTAATATTTTTTAGTCTCTAAACCTTTGAATTTAATTTCCCTTAATTTCTATTTTATCTTTAAGTTTCCTCGATATTTATAATTTTACTTTTACTTTCAATTTAATTTCTATTTAGTTCTTTAGTTTAAAATGCTATACTTTTACTTTTAAATTTTCGTTATTATTCACTTTTGGTTTTTAACATAACAGAATCCTAGTAATGAATTTGTGTGTTATTTTTTTTTTTTGTTACATCAGTCATTGAGATATTATAAAAATAATATTTTTACGACGTAAGCATATAAATAATATAAATGAATATTAAATGAATTAATCCACATTCTATAAGTGTTATTAACGGTTATCATGTTAGAGACAAGAAGTAAGCATTAGTGAAAATTCAAGGGTAAAAATGTATAACATTTTGAAACTTAGGAATTAAACAGAAATTAAACTCAAAACTTAGGGTTAAAAATATAATATTTTGAAGACTATAGACCAAATGAAGACTAAACTCAATATTCAAAAGTAGACATGCAACATTTTGAAATCAAATACGTACTTGTTTTATCCAACTAACCTATGTATGTCCTACAATATAAAGTGGTCGAGAAATATTATGATTGTTTTTCTTTTTTGGTTAAATTACAAGTTTAGTATTTGAATATTTCAGATTTGAGTTAAAATAATTCTATAAATTTTTAATTTTGTGTTTAGTAGGTTATTGAGCTTTAAAAATGTCTAACAAATTTATGAGCTTTCAATTTTGTATGTAATATTTTGATGACTTATATACAACATTTTCAAAAATAGTGAATTTATTGGGCATAAAATTATTATTATTATTTTTTGTTGTCTTATAAAATTATAAATTTTTAATTTTGTGTCTAATAAATTTGTGAATTTTTTAAATATGTTGATCAGGTTAATTTTCTATTGAAAGTTTAAGAGCGTATTAGATAATTTTAAAGATATATTGGACACAATTTAAAATTTAGATGCCTATTTGACACAAATTTGAAAGTGTAGGGAGTAAACTTATAATTTAATACGAGAAAGGTGGTTACCATAAGATTTGAATTTTGGCCCCAAAGTGGAAAATTTTCCAATACTTCTAAAATGTCTACTCCATTACTTCATATTATGATTTTTGTTACATAAATAAATATTCATTATTGCTGAACTTTACACGCATCATTCTTAAAAGATGTTGGCTTGAATAAAAACGAGTGTAGAAGTAGTACTCGTACGATCATACTATATGAACATTTTGTTTTTTCAAAGTCCTCAAATTCCTTCTCGAAGCCTCATTGCTACTCGACCAATATATGATAATTGTATTACTGCTACATCAAAATTTTAGTAATAATGTGTTAACGATGAACATTTAAGACTCATAATTACTTTTTTTTTTTTTTTTGGGTATTAAACCAATGAAATAGTCAAATTGAATCAAATGCGATTTTTTTCACACTTCAATCACTAATAATCTATTGACCGCTAATAAAAAGTTGGTTGAACGATGTCAATTTTGATATATAATTGTACCTTAGGAGAGACAAGACAATTTTTTAGCAACCAAAACAAAAAAAAATTTGTGCCCTAACAACAAATCATCAAACTTGAGGGAATCCATCATTGAAGAAAAAATAAAACAAAACAAAATAATCAATTCACATTTATCAATCAAACTAACAATTCAATCAAAATCAACATGAACTATACCAAATTTATTAAAACCATATGAAAATCAATCCTAACCAAAAAGTTTTAATTTTATTACTCAAAATATTAACTTTTTACTAACATGGTTCTTGAAAAAATCAACTTCATTTCATTAGTTGCAGCTTTTTTTTAAATAACGCATTTCAATAATATTTGTGAGAAGATAGTATTTTCCATGGTAATTGAAAATAATATGTTATTTCTAGTGAAATAAAAAAAAATCCAAAATTGTAAAGTTGTAATTTCATCATTTTTATATTGTTAATTTTTTTTCTTGCACTCCAATCAAGCATTACCAAATATTAAAAAATAATAATAACAACATGTGAAATTTAAAAATAATCATTTTATGAGGTTCTTAACTATTGGTATCCTAACATTTTTAACTGATCCATTTTTGCCACTAACTACTCATTCAAAGTTGTCTAGCATAGTCACAAAAGCTAGTGTTCGATTATCTGATCTCACAATTGTTGAACTAAAAAAAAAAAAAACTCATTTAAAATTAAATAAGTTATTTGAGTTAGTAACCTTAATCAGGAAATTTTCAATTTTATGGTCTGACATGTGTATTTCATTTTATGCCACTTTAAACATAATTCAACGAATTAACGATTAATATATTCTAGTAAAAGGACAAAGTTGCATATTTAACTTACTTTTTTAAAATACATTGGTTAAATTACAAATTTAATCCCTATAATTTGAGTGAAGTTTGAATTTGGTCCCTATAGTTTTAATTTAGTCCTCATAGTTTGAGCTTAACTTTAATTTGATTCCTATGCTTTTAAGAGTTTAAATTTAGTTTTGATAGTTTTAGCTTAGTTTCGATTTAGTCTTTATACTTTATTTAAATCTTACAAGTCATTCTTAAATTGTATTTTACCTACTCGAAAAACTAAATTTGAAACTTTTGAAACCATAGAGACTAAATTAAAACTAAATCTAAATTATAAAAATTAAATTGAAAATAAGTTCAAATTATAGGTACTAAATTGAATATTTTAAAACTATAAATATCAAATTAAATTTATAATTTAACTACAGACTTTCTACGGACATTTTATTTTAATATTGTTGTTTATAAAAGAAATTCCAAAAATATTGTAGTTTCAAAACTTATTCCAAAAATATTGTAGTTTTAATTGGACCTCGTCTCTTCAAGAGACGAGGTCCGTGTGGCGTACAAAGATCGTCTCTTGAAGAGACGATCTGTAAAACGTGGGCAAATATCGTCTCTT